>JAMFTS010005366.1:0-27576 GCA_028095005.1 Rhynchospora pubera | reverse complement strand
AAACGCACCCTTTATATAAATGTTCGGTACACATGAACATTGTTCAAATCTTTGAAGCGCCTCACATTTGATTGAAAAAAAAGCAATTTGCCAAAATATAGTGCAACACCATTAAAACAAAAGGTGGTAATGTGTTAATATTTGATAATTGTCAAAAGTAATGTCAAATTTTGAAATCCAATATTTGGAACGTTAATATATGTATCACACAGATTAGAATGACAAAATTTAATGCGAGTATTGTTTATCAAAATATTTAAATTTCACAATCGTCTGAATTCAATAGTCTTTGATGAATATTAATTATTTTAAATTGAAAAAAAATGATACTTTATAAATCCATAAACTACTTAAATTGCACTTTTTTTAACTCAATTTTAAAAAAAATGTGAAAAATTACAAGTGAATCCACGATCGATTAAATACAACCCGTAAAAGAAATGCATATTAGTATCTTAGAAATGAAAAAAGGATCTATAAAGTAAAATTAAATGCCATCGAATGGTACATGAAAAAGGCAATGTAACTAGTTGGCCGAAAAAGGTATGATGTGTCAACAAAATGATTTTTTAGGGGCAAAGAATAACTAAAAATAATTATGAGGTTATTTCATATTTATACCTGATCTCTGAGGGTAGGTATTGCATGATGAAAAATCCATTGGGCGTCAACTACCCCAATTTTATAACGCGCAGGCTAGCATTTGCAAGAAACAAATAATAATAAGGAAAAAAAAAAACATTAGTTTGTAAATTTGGCACGCAGATTGTTCATTCAAATTTATTTTATTTATTTTTTTTCTCAAATAAATGGAACAATGGACTTCCTAATTTTATAATTATATTAATATTGTTGGGGACTTGGGGTACTAAATTTCTCTATTTTTGTAAGAATTCGAAACTTTAACCAAGTAGGCTACGCCCTGATGGTGAAGAGCTATAAACACGATAAAATAATTTTTTCAATCAATATTGCATCCCATTGGTCCTTGAAGGTAAGATTGTGTAACTTTTGGTAACCATTTTGGGTTTTGTCAAAAACCTGACACATGCAGGTGCGTGGATTGTATGCCCTGATTTAGAATTGTGAATTTAAGAAAAGAAATTAGAAAATTTTTAAATGAAATAATAACAATTAAATGAATGCTAATTTAACAAGGTTAAATGAAGAAAATAATAAATAATCATTTTGGTCCCTTAAGTTTTTAAAATAATTAAGTTAACTCAAAATCTGTCTCGGGACTGTTCAGTTGAATAAAAGTATGGACAGTTATAAAGTTGCCAAATAATTACTATAGAAAAAAAAAACTCTAAAATCTCATCCAGGTAAAAATGGAATAAAGTTTCGACAGACATTATCAATTACCTTGTACAGTTGTACTAATTTATTCAATTATAAGGAACAAAAAATTACCTCAGCACAATTCCTAAGGACAAAGTCAATCCCCCAGCCATGAACTAAGTCATTCTGTAACAAATTTAATAACATGTTAATAGCATAAAATGAGCACAGCAACAATAGTAATTGAACAAGCGATCTAAAGTACCTGAATCATGTGCCATACGCATCTCCATGCATCTCTAGAGAATACCGGTGCCATAATCTCTATAAACCTATGGATTAATTAAAAACCAAAACAACTGTATAACCAAAGAGAATAACAAAGGGTACTTCCTACCAAATTAGACATAGGACCTGATCAAAATCTCATTTTTTTAACGTGGAATTTCATTTCATTTCATTTCGTTGGAAAATTCTTGATCATTATGAACGGATTTTGTATCATTTGGTTGGAATTCCCATGTAATTAGATCCAACGAAATCCTACGAAATCCTATGGAATCAATTGAATTGAATTGAATTGAATTGAAATCCCGTAAGAAAACCATTTTGATCAGGGCCATACTAACATAATATCGAAAATACAAAATGTCATGAAAAGCTCCATGCGACCATGCATGTCATAAAACGGATACCTTGTAAAGTATGGACAAAAGGGCATATCGTATACAAATATGTTTGGTGATGATTGGAAAGAACTAAAATATTTTAATGTACTTTGTCTTACTGATGCTTTATACGGACGTATGTGAGAAATTTACCATTTTATTATGAAAAGTATCAAAATTAGAGGGAACAATTACTCTGTACATGGCGGTTGATGGTCAGGACAAGTCCCTGGAGCCTCATCAGCTTCACTGTTCGCAATAATTTATGATATGTAAAGAGATTGAGTAAAATGGGATAGAATTAAAAGCTTCACTGTTCATTGGTTTTTCAAATCAGTGTTATCTCATTTTTTTTCTTCCTAGGTCTCATTGGAAGGTTTCAAATTTGAGATAGGCTAAAACCAGTCGCGACTGACGAATGAGACCATCAGCTACGATCAAATCTCAATTTTAGATTATAACAGTCGAGCAAGCCATGTCGGTCAGTCAGTACTGTATCAGATGTTTGACCTGTGTTAAAAATCTCATGGAACAGACTGATTGAGATCTCAACCATGCCAAAAACAGACAAACTTCATAGAAATTAAACACGAAATTTGTGTTTCACAATTGAACTGGTTGCTGGTAGGTTTCAGATATTAGGTTAATCGTTAACTGACTGAGAAAGCAAATAGTCTTATTAAGACTATGAAATTAAGCAAAGTAAAAATGGGAACTGAAATATAAGTATAAAAAGTTCACCAGAATCTTACGTATGTACTTCAGTACCATTTCTCCTTCTTGTTACAGGATAAACGATATATCTACTCGATTCCACTGCTGGTTGTGAGATATCCAAGTTGTATTTCCTCGCCAGCTTAATGTATCTACATGTGCAATATGTAAATTATAATTTCTAAACAATGTTAGCCTCACATATGCAATTAGACCAATTGTAGCATCAGTTATCAAAATTAAGCCTTACTACAAGCTTAACTGCTCAATTAATCAAGCATTCGGTAAATCAATTGTTCCTTAATTAAATCCTCTTTCTTGTCAACGGAAGAGCTGTACCTTTTTTGTAATTGAACTATCATCTTTATTTCAGTTGTACTTCAATTCATACCTTTTATTATCAGCTTTATTATCTTAATTGAAATCAAATTATCCAAAATGACATTGTGGAAAAAGAAATATATGTTATGCATACTCTTCAGCATCAAAGTGCTCAACACCTAGATCTTCATCCCAAATAAAAATGTAGTCATATGCAGCTACAATATCTGGATGGAGAAATCTCTTCGCATACCACCTAGAGAGAGAGAGAGAGAAGTTAATTCTAGATCTTCCTTACTTTTGTTGCATCATGTTTGACAAGGAGAAAAAGAAAAAAATGAATCTTCCAATAACTGGTGATGAATGATTGTCTTAAGAAAATATAATTATATAAATACACACCACTTAGCTTGTTTCCTTGTGCTAATGTGGATAGCTTGTTGCGACCACTCAAACTCGTCCCATTCATTTACCCGGCCATCATAATGGAACAACAAAATTGTAAAGTTCTCCGAGAACTGCACCACATCAGACAAAATTTTCTAACTTCATGCCAACAAAACAACCATCCCACCTGGTGCATGTATACTACACAAATTTTGATTAAATTTGTCTATAAACAATTATATCTGATACATACTAGAAGTAAAAAAGATTAATTGTCAAATCTCAATTAGTTACTTTAAATTAATGTCCTTGGGTATTGCTACCTTTTGCACTTCTGCATTGACAACTTCTTTCTGTTGATATCCAACGGTGAAAACTGCAAGGTATTTTGGCTTCAAAGGCAAATCCTGTTAATCAAAATTGGATTTAAAACTTATAAAAACCAAAGAGAGCTTAACACTCAACATCCTTACTTAGAAGAAAGTGTCCTTTGCATGTACCTCATCTGGGTTTCCCCATAACCTGTGCTGATAAAGATCCGACTCTGATACGACAATACCTGGTGGTAGGGTTTCAGATCCCTTTGGATTCGATGGTTCATAAATCTTGCAAAGAAAAATGAAAACATTGTCATGCTTATATTGGTTTTTCTGAGGTCTGTGCACTTAGTTTGAATAACCTGAATATATTGGTTTTTTCAGAGACTATGCCATGTACCACAAATTTAGGGGATTGGTGCAATATTTTATGATTAGGATAAATGCTTCTTTGGCATATTTAGTTTATCAATATCATCAACATCAACATTATAATTAATTTAGGAACAACTATTTGAACGTAAAACTCATACTGAAATCAAATTCGTTCTATATATTAAATCATTCTCAACAAATTTTCATGTCACACTACTTTGAACAAACAAAGAATAGCCACAGAAACAATTGTTACCTTAAATATATCAGTTGAATTGTTAATTGAAGAATGATCTTCTGTATCTCCACCATACATAAATTTAAGCGATGAAAATTCAAACTGAAAAATAACAAAATCAGCGTTTCCAGCACATTATTATATCAGCATATATTGTACAATCGCAGATGATAGGAATTACTGGACAATAAATCAAGTTCTCTCAGTTTCAGTAAGGTACAAGGTATTGTACCATAATGTATCATGCAGCTCATGCACATTACCACCGGTATATACCAAAATACCAATTATAAACATTTTAAAGCCTTTTCATTTTAATATCTTGCAGCTGGCTTCAATATCTGAACGTCCAATTTAGGTTTCATCTCTTATCTTTGTGATGATCTTACAGAATAATGAAAGATTGTGGAGCATTATCTAAAAGATGTAAAAGTAAACAAAATCTGTAGAATCAAACCAGAATAGAAAGAATATGATACCTTAGTAAAACTCGAAATAGGGAATAGTGTACCGATCATAAACCCAAGAACTGCAGCAATTACTGTTGTCAAGGAGGGAACCATGATAAAGCGGCACCGTACCGGGGATAAATCCTTCGATGAACTCTGCATTTAGACCTCAAATTCAAACTCCTCTTTCCTCCAAAAGACCACCAATTATGTTCAGGGCTAATCTAAACGACAAGGGTTTTTTTTGCACAGAGAAACTGAAACAAAATTGAGAAAGCTTGACCATGTAGAAAGACGGTGTATGTTACAAACTTACAATCAAAGGAGAAGAGCAAAGAGAATAGGCGGGTTTACCACTATACCTTCTTTAACAAATTAAGATTTGCTGTAGTTTTTCTATGTAGTACCTATAGTTTGGCCCAATTATTATAAGATGCGTTTTGCACTCTCTCTGTATTCCATGTTCTTCAAAATTTATATATGACCCGTTAATTAATATATATATAGTTATATAGTTTTGTTTAAAATACTGGACACGTTCCTAAATTATCTAGTTTACTTACTTCCTGGCCCTTGGTTTTCCATCAGTTCGCAAACAAATACAGGTCCAACGTACCATGTATTCCAATGAAATTACACCGTTTTAGCACCCATTTTATTATTGGAATGAAATCAAAAGCTGATCTTTCGTATTTAACGCCGATGATTTGAATATACCTTAATTACGTTTGGTGAGAGCCACGGTTTCAGACCTCGTATTCATATTTTATTATGTCACAAATGTTTTATTTACTCCCATGTGGGTTTCAAAATAAAAAACATCAATGCGCAATGCGTTAGCTTATATATCATAAAAAAGTGGTAAAACCCTTGACAACACCTGGGGCCGGGTAGCTAGGTTATGTAAATCCCAGCAAGAACGTAGGATTTAAAAAAATATTTTTAGTATAATAATCACCGAAATAATTATGTAAGGCAGTCAATATAAGAAGCATACTATATCTTTTGTAAAATTGTAAGACATAAGAAAATACTAGTTTAAACAGACCCGAGGATCCGCCTTTTAAATTTTTTCTTTAAAAAAAATATATCTAAACAAACTATTGTCTATGTAC
This sequence comes from Rhynchospora pubera, assembly GCA_028095005.1. Classification (NCBI taxonomy): domain Eukaryota; kingdom Viridiplantae; phylum Streptophyta; class Magnoliopsida; order Poales; family Cyperaceae; genus Rhynchospora; species Rhynchospora pubera. The sequence goes on along the minus strand of JAMFTS010005366.1, from coordinate 21,711 downwards.
GTTACCCCCTCATATCCAGGCACATATTGCCAAATTATGCCCAAACTATATCAGTCCAATTGTTGAGTGCAATATCTAAATTGATTTAGAATCATGTACCATGATTCACTGAAAGTCTGAAACAAATTACCTTATTTAAATAAATAATAATATGATTTCTGGCACCTCATGCCATTAATTATAGATTCGCTAATCAATACAAAAGATCTGCCGAGAAGATCAAATTTTACTTGGGGAACTTAAATTCGTTAGATCGATAAACGGGTAACAAACTAACAATTGTGTGCTTTCAATCAATCAACAAACATAAACATAAAATAAAAAAAGTGTAAGCGATCATGGCCACAAGCCCACAACATGCAACTTACGTATATACGCCGCCGGCGAGGTGGTGCTGCACAAATGTTTCGAGAACATAGACCATTGACCGTTTTGGACGGATTATTTTAATTATTTTGTTTAAACTTTATGTTATCCCCCCACCCAAAAAAAAAAAAAAATCAACGTATTTAATTTTTTTTAATATAATAATGAATATCTCCCAGAAAGTCTCAGGGAACTTCTTTTATAAACACATGGCAATCAATTGCACTTAATGCCAGGTCTTCAATGCAAAAGCGGACATTCTTATTTCTTATAGGGTGTGTTTGGATTGTTGGAAGAAAGAAGAAGAAGAAGGAAGAAGAAGAAAAAAAATTATAAACAATCCAAACTCTTCACAAAGTTACACACTTCCCAATACTTCTTCCCACTTCTTCCCTTCTTCCCTTCTTCCCACACCTATCCAAACGCACCCATAAAGTACAATAGAGTTTATGAAATACTGAAATGGCAATTTAAAATTGTTATGTTTAAATCATTTATTTAAATTTATTTAGAGTACAAAAATCACAATATATTTTTTTCAATGCAAGATCATGATTTAAAAAAATATATATATAATTTAAAATATGAAATTGTTGCATTTGGTTACACTCAAAAGTGGAATACCCTCCTATTTTTAATGCCAACTGGATTTGGTATAGTTATATATCTTAGTGCATCTACAAACGAAATAACAGTGTTACCGTATGATATTACATGTTCCCCGAATTAGATTTAGTTTCATTTTCATCATATTCCCTTGTTTCTTTATTTCTCGTCACTCTACATCTAGGATACAACGATGGAGATCTCCAAATGATCTTTCTCATAATGGTGAAAATAATTCCATTAACTCGTTTTTCTAATTATTACCTTATTTATCTCTTATTCGTTTTCTTCCAGAAAGTGGAATTAATATGATGAGAAAAGTGGGATCTCGCTTTGTTTGAGGATTTAAGATCCTGGCTAAAAACCTAAAACTACAAACTTGTACATGGCATTATTTATTTGGAAGTCTTTTTCTTATAATCAGTAATTCTGTTTATAAAATAATAAATACTTCCTGACAGCCCGATCAGAGAAATGCCTTGTGAAAGAAAATTAGATACATATATACGTATAAGTCAATGCTTTTCTACATAAATATAGTGTAATGTTAGAGTAAAACATGTTTGACATCAAATACAATCTGAGATTCGAGTATTGAAATTTCAAACAGTTTCTCTAAGCCCCTCAATGTGATCTTCATATTGAAATTATTTTAATTATATTGATGATTTTTTTTCGAATGTATTGGAGGGTCTAGAACTAATTAAATTGATGATTTTCTAAGATACAAAACAAAAATAGTAAGAAATTTTTAAAAACTGCAAATTTTTGTTTGTTATGAAATTTCAATATATAGATTGGATTGGTTAATTTAGATTTATCAATTTACAAAATCACCGATCAAACTATCATGGTGCATGGAACCCTCTATGCATCATGGTTCACAATAGATATTCTCTAAAATATAACCTTTACAATATTTAAACATATTAAAAGATTTATATTTGTTACATATATATATATATTATAATATATAATAAAATAGATTTTTATATATTTTTATATTTATATTATAATATAAAATAGATTTTTTTCAAAAGTCCGATATTACAATAATAGTTTTAAAAATTCTAATATTTTAATAATATAATCAAAATTCTTGATTATTATAATAATACTTAAAAAAATTTCACTAGATGTTTAGATGTCACCTGTTACCTATTTGAAGCCCAACGGCCCATCATTGACGGCCCAACAGATATCAGCAATAAAAGACCCTCATTCCAATCTAAAATTCAGAATAAATCTGTAAACATTCTGTAGCCCTAGCAAGTAGCAACTCCACGCCTCTTTCCCGAGTTACCTCACTGTTTTCTAGTATCTACCACCGACCAGGCGACCAGAGCCAGTGAGACACCACTTCTTGCTTCGTTGAGGTCGTTTTCTACAAGAACAATACATCTCTTTCAGGAACAATACGTTTCATTTGTTTTAGAGATCCAAATTTGAAATGTTCTAAGGGATGTATTGTTCTTTAGAAAATTACCTCAAAGAGAAGCCCAACATACTCACAGATGTAATCATGGAAGAAATAAGTCATTTAGCAGGTAATTCTGAGGTAATATTTGCAGCCAAGATATACTCAATTTGAAGAATTGAAAATATTCTGTTGTGAATTTTAATTTGGTTCTCTCTACACCCCTTAATTTGTTTTGTATGACACAACTGATGGCAATCAAAGTGATCAACTTTAGAAGTTGGGATATTAAGGTATAACATTGTAAGAGAAACCGGTCAATTGTGCCTAGTACAAAGTAGTCTGCATAATTAATTTCTGAAGTACTGTCCATTTGTTTATATTAAATTGATTAAAACAATGATAATGCACTGAGGTGGTGGTAAGAGCACTTGGCTCTCTTCTAAGAGGTCCAGGGTTCAAGCCCGCATGCTTGCGATAGGCTTGGCGAGCCAGCGTAAAAAACTCAGCCATATATACAAGAAATGACCAGGGTCGGGGTGTCATTTCTAGCCTACCCCAACTTGTTTGGGATAAAAGGCTTAGACTTTAGACTTTAATGATAATGCACTGAGGTGTGGTAGGATTATACTGACAACTAGAAAAACCCTGACTCAACTGATAGCCTGATCGTGAGCACCCAAACCTCCCAAAGAAATCAAACACAGTTAATGGGAATTTAGTTATTTTATTAAACTGTTTATTAAACATCTTACAACTTGAGATGTCTATTTGTACAAAGCTGCATAGAACACAGGTTCTGGTGGTTGATGAAATTTGATCCAAATTGAAGAAAATTTCTCATATCACTGGTGTGGTACTTAGTTTGCTTCATTGAAATTATTGTGTGACTTGTACACATTTTAGTAGGCTTTATCTTGTTCAAATGTTGGTTTGTTTGTCCCTTTTAATTCGTCAGTACTAATACTCAGTTACAGAGATGCATGGTGAGGTACAATATTGATATCAACTCAACAACTTTTAGGGAGTCTAAATGGTAACTTGACTTTAATCTATGTTTGAAGTTTGTAATTTGGATTATAGTAGATAGATCTAAGTTACAGTATGATGATCCACAACTGCAGAGAATAAAATAAATCTTTTTGAAGGCGCTAGTTTGACTCTCAAAATATATTCAGCATTAATAATAGGTGTCACACTAAAGTTTCCAAAAAGAAACAGTAGAATTGGAAGTAAAAAGGGTAGAGTTGATTGTGTTTTTGTCCTAGAAACACCACCTTGTTTTCTGGTAAGTGAGTTGCTGCATTGGATGATTTTTTTTCTTGCCTAAACCTGACAAACTGTATAGAACTTTTATTCCTTTATTATCATATATGAAAAAGAAACAAGCATTATTTATTTATCATTTATGAAAGAATTATCGAGTGCACAAAGAGTTCTGATGCTGTTAATCGTTAATATTATCTTTACTTGTGACTATCTATTAAAATTTTGGAATGTATGAAGATACTCTTTGTTATGTGTAACTGCATGTGTTGATACTTTGAAGGCATTATGCCTTGTATTTACCTTTTTTTGGTCATACATACTTATTTATTTACTAGCTTGTTGTTCTATACTTGAAAGCAAAAAGTAATAGTAAGTTTTTTGCTCTATACAAAAACAAACACTTTTATCAAAGTTTTTTGCTGTGTCAGTGGAGGTCCTTCTAAAACTGTTATGTCAAATTCTACTTTGAATTAGCTTTGTAATTGAAAAATCTTAAATGTTTGTTTTGGTTGTTAAGAGAACCAAGAATTAGATTAGCTCTGATTAACATAATATTTTTATCGGAGGGCAGTTTTGGCTCTATGGTTATAGGTGAATAATTTGCTCAGATGCTGTGAGTTGTGAGGTTCTGCTTTGTTTGATATAAAGGTTTAAATAGCGGCCGTAGCGGCCGCAATAGCGGCGCTATAGCGGTGCTATTTGGTACACCGCTACAACGGTACAGATTTAGCGGCCCGTCCGATAGCGCGACCTATAGCGGGAAATAGCGGGATATAGCGGTGAAATAGCGGGAAATAGCGGGTGATATAGCGGTATAATAGCGGAAATAGCGGTACAGTTTATAATTTGCTGATATAACAATAATATTTTGGGTATAACTTTCGCATACGAACTCCGATTGACGTGATTCAAAATTCTATGAAAAGTTTACAAAAGTGGCCACAATTTTTATGTTTTGAACATTTTCAAATTCTTAAAATTTAATGCTCAAATCTGCATAGAAAATAAATATAATTTTAGTTAGCATTAATTAGTTGCATGAAATTATTTTAATTTTTTATTTTAGACTAAACTAGACCTTCAAAATGCACTTGTGTGTGCAAATCCGCTATGGTCCGATAGCGCCCGCTAAATACCCGCTATCCGCTATCCGCTATGATATTAGAATGTCCGCTACGAGTCCGCTATCCGCTATTTAAACCTTTGGTTTGATAGAATGATAGTTTTTTTCCTTGCTCGATAAAAGTGTGTATAATGGTAGTATCTAGTATGTACCACTTATTCTCAAACAAACAAACAAGCAATCAAAAAAATAAATAAATAAAATAAAATAAAACTAATTTTTATATAACTGCAACGGCAAGTTGCCAAAATTTATTCTTGCGAGTAAAATTCCTTTATATTTTATATGAAAAGTACTCCCTTCGGACACTGTTCTCTAGATGCATGATCTGATATCTGAGCTGAGAATAGCAAGAGAAACCGTATGACAGGTATCTTGTCTGTTACAGGCAGACAGAATAATAACAAAAACTCAATTGAAAGCAAACAGTCAACAAAAATGAAACTTGACAATTCCACTAGTGCCAGTCTTTACTGGCCACATAGGATCCAGAACTGTCATAATCAGCAATTCTGATCAGCCCCGGATCTCTATTCCAATTCTTGTGTATCTTCATCATACATCCCACTTATTTGTAGCTTGTGCAATAAAGTAATGTGCTTGCCTATTTCAGAAGTCAGCAGATTATGTATCAATAAAGAATAGACATGTATCAAAACAGTGATGATAGAAAAATTGAATCATAGAAAAGGCTCTGATAAAGACACTTGCTAATTGGAGACAACTTGTCTGTTTTGCTCGTCTTATAATTGTTATTCACTCTTACAATGGCATGACTGACTTCAAATATGTGGATGCAACTTGTCTGTTTTGCTTTATCGTTTTACTTAATTTTTGTTTTAGGCATGCTTAAAAGTAAAGCTTCATTGCGGAAAGCTTTAAGGCATGGCATGATTTAGATAGACAAACATGTGGTAAAAATTCTTGATAGCCTTTGCTTCTAAGCAACACAAGCAAATGAGTTATATATAAACCCTCTTATACCTATTCGACAAATTCATTCATACAATACTTAATTTCTCTTCTCTAAATATATTGAGTATGGCTATCTCACTCAAAAACCTCTCTTGGACTCTCCTCTTACTTTCTCTCTTTTGCTCTACTCTAGCCCTTTCAAGAGACTTCTCCATTGTAGGCTATGACGAAAAGGATTTATCTTCTCATGACAGACTCTTAGAACTCTTTGAGCAATGGATGGAAAAGCACAGGAAAGCATATGCCAGCATAGAAGAGAAAATCAGGAGATTTGAGGTGTTTAAGGATAATTTGTTTCACATTGATGAGACAAACAAAAAGGTCACTAGCTATTGGCTAGGCTTGAATGAATTTGCTGATTTGACCCACGAGGAGTTCAAGGAGATGTATCTTGGCATTTCAGGGGTTGAAATGCAAATTGAGAGGAGAAAAAATAGGGAAGCTAGAAGGTTCAGGTATGCTGATGATGATAGTGTGCCTAAATATGTGGATTGGAGAAAGAAAGGCGCTGTTACCCCAGTGAAGAATCAGGGCCAGTGTGGTAAGCCCCAAAAACATGCAGTACAATAATATAACATGTAGTTAAATACCAATTTAAACAAGTTAATGTCCCTTTTACCTCCTTAATAATACTTTACTATGAAAGTTCTAGGTCTGCATATATTATATAAAAAAAATTTTAGAGCAGATGTAATAAAAAATGCATATAATTACATATTTAGTAACCACATAAAGTGACATTGCATGAATTTGAAGCGACAGTAGAATTATTTTTTTGTTTTAATTTGTCTGTTTTTTCTTGTTGATTCTCTATTTTCCTTTCAACAGTAAAATAACTAAAAGGAGAATGACAATCAGAGCTTTATCAGTTGTGCCATGCACAGAATAATAATATATGATTTTCACAGGTAGCTGCTGGGCATTCTCGACGGTGGCAGCAGTGGAAGGGATAAACCAAATTAAGACAGGCAACCTCACATCACTTTCAGAGCAGGAGCTAGTAGACTGTGATACCGACGGGAACAATGGGTGCAATGGAGGCCTAATGGACAATGCATTTAGGTTCATCATAGACAATGGGGGCCTCCGCACAGAGGAAGACTACCCATACCTCATGGAAGAAGGCACTTGTGATGACAAGAGGGTGAGAACATGTTAACAATAATATATGATGGCCAAAATTGTAAACATAACTGCATGGCATTCCTAATGCATTACTGCTAGAAACAGTGATTTTTTATGTCTTGTCCTTGTTTCTCAGTTTATTTATTAAAAATTTGGTGCTTAATTAATTAGGATGAGAGTGAGGTTGTGACCATAACTGGATTCGAAGATGTACCAGAAAACAGTGAAGAGGCCCTGATTAAAGCCCTGGCCCACCAGCCAGTCAGTGTTGCTATTGAGGCTTCTGGCAGGAACTTTCAGTTCTACAGTGGTGTAAGTTTCACGCTTCTCTCTTATTACATTCCTCAGGCAATCTCTCCGAATTTCATCCCTGTCCCAATTCACAATATTTAGCATTAGTTTATTTAAATGAATATTGTGATACATTATAAATCATGAACTACTGATTGCATAATATTTATGTTAAAGATTTGGCATATAACATTTTTAAACACATTATTGACAATATTACGTACTTAACATATCCAGGGTGTGTTCAATGGACCGTGCAAAACCAGACTGGATCACGGTGTGACAGCCGTCGGATACGGCAGCACCAAGGATCAAGATTACATCATTGTGAAGAACTCGTGGGGCCCACACTGGGGTGAAAAGGGCTACATTAGGATGAAGAGGGGCACTGGGAAAGCAGAAGGCTTGTGTGGCATTAACAAGATGGCCTCTTATCCTACCAAGGATGAGTGAACAAATATTATTTGAGGGACTTCATTGCAATTTGACCGTGGAGTTGGTTGTGTGATCATTTTCTCTTGTTGTTCCCATGATCTTTATCATCATCGTTCTGTTGTTATCTTTCCTTCAATTCAGGAAATAACGTTGTAAGAAAAAGGGGGGGGGGGGGGGGGGGAATTTGAAGTTATCGTTTAATTTCTTTCTTTTTCTACCAATTTGGTGATGTTCTCTGAATGTGGTTGGTGTCCAAATTTATCATTGGTGGTCTCCTCTCATTTTTGAAGTTTGAGGATACGATGTGCCGTGCAATTAATGTCTTTATTCCCCAATATAATACTGGATCTTATGCATCGTTTATTTTGCTTGAATAAAAATATTAAGGATATATGTCACTTTATAATTTAATTTGATTAAATACTTGCTAAATATATAAATATATAAATGAAAGCTTTAATAGGCTAATCAATTCCAATTTAGACAAACAATGCAAGTAAACATGTTAAATTTTTATTTTGCTACGTGACGATTCTTATTTGATCACATGGGTTCCTATTTTATGGCTCCGGTTATTCATTTTAACAATAAAGTAAACATGTCAGTATTTGGCTAAATTTATCATTTCTTTTAATTTAGTTTTTATTAAATAAATATGTAACACATATTTGATTTGTTTCTGACATATAATGTGGTGTCTTTTTTTTTAAAAAAAAAAGCTCTTTTCTATCTGTGATAACATATGAACAATTTTGAAATCGTAACAATGATACGTTGTAATTTTCCTCAAAGACAGATTACAGATCGGAAGTACTTTCTTTTAAAAGAAATACTAAATAAATATCGGAAATTGATGTAGTGTGATATCTCGTACTTTTAAAAAAATAAAATTATAAATAAGAACAATTGAGAGGATATAGTTGACTCATATTGCTCATGTGCTCCAAAAAGAGAATTGTGAACCGCATTCTTGAATGATTCCAAAGATTCATTGCATCTCTCTCATTATGGCCCTTTCCACAAAATAAAGCTTCATGAAGCATGTTTAAAAGTTGAAACTATTGATTTCGAAGGGAGTTGGTGAGATTGGGCATGAAATTTCAAAAACCGACCGCCAACTCACCTATTTCCAACTAGGAATATACATTTTTTTCTCAAAATCGGCTACACACTCCACTAATTTTCTCTAATTAGAAATTTACTCCTCAATTTTTCAAATTCGGATGTATCATATTAATTAAGTATATATACCTTTTCATTGAAACCTGAAATTATTTTATATAGAAATTCAGACGCAAACAATTTTAATAGAAAGAATTATTATTATTATTTTTTAATAAGAAGAAAGTTCGAACGCGTTTTATAAAAGCGTACAGTCTCTCTCCTTCCTAACCGTTTATAAAACGCGCTCGAAGGCTTCGAACGCGTTTTATAAACGGGTAAGAAGGAGAGAGACTGTACCGCTTCAGTTACGCCTCAAAAGGCTGGTCAGACCTTCGTATCCGTTTATAAAACGCGTTCGGAGCCTTCGAACGCGTTTTATAAACGTGTTATTAGTTTTTCATATTTTTCATTCAAGCCGCAACATTTAACTTATTAAAAATAATATTTTGCAACAAGGTCCCTGCATGTTTCATATTTACAAAATTCTCAAAATTTTATTTCCAATTAAAGATGTATTAAATAGATATAACAAATATATCACACATATTTTATATGCATTTAATTGCACATATTTTTTTTTGAACATGTGTATAATATCATTTTGTTTGAATAATTATTCGCCGATGACCCTGGATTTTTACTATTTAATTCTACAAACTTATCTTTTGCATTGTAGCCTCTCCTTTTTTTTATTTTATGTTAGCCATATATAATCAAATAATATATAATATGGAAATAATTAAAATATAAATTTTTTAAAAAATTTTGAACATTAAAACTTTAAACAGGCATAACTTTTGATAGGAATGTCCGTTTGGGGCGATCGAGCACAATCCGGAAAGCTGGCGATGAGATCTACACGTTTTATCGGGGGTGAAATCCCGTAACGACCATTTTCGAAGCCAAAAAATACTCTCTAGACCTCCAAAATCCACTTTGAAAGTTTGCAAACCTAAATACCACTCTAAACTACTAAAAAAGTTTTTAAAATCATAAATTAATCATTAAAAAGAGAAATGCAGTAAATCAAGTGACTTTCTTCATAGTTATTCAAACAAAATGATATTAATGTCAAAATTAATATTCGAATGTCATTTTTAAATAAAATTAATATGAAATTAAATGTGATATTTTAAAAATTGTAAATTTAATCTAAATTTTCACATTAATTTTCCTATTAATTTTGAAGAAAAAATGGTAAAAACTCCATTTCGAAAAATTTACGCCTTCCTACCCGTTTATAAAACGCGCTCGAAGGCTCCGAACGCATTTTATAAACGGGTACGAAAGTCTGACCAGCCTTTTGAGGCGTAACTGAAGCGGTACAGTCTCTCCTTCTTACCCGTTTATAAAACGCGTTCGAAGCCTTCGAGCGCGTTTTATAAACGGGTAGGAAGGAGAGAAACTGTACGCTTTTATAAAACGCGTTCGAACTTTTTTCTTATTAAAAAAAATAATAATAATTCTTTCTATAAAATTTTTTTGCGTCTGAATTCCTATATAAAATAATTTCGGCATTGAAACTAATGAATTTTAAATGTAAGAAATCAATCTGAAAAATTGAAGACTAATAAAATACCCATGCCCTGCTCCTTAACGGTTGAATGAATTTTACTAAATTATCTCTTACTACAAATCCATCTACTTGAGCAGGCTTCGATTCACTCTCTCCTTCTCCACCTGGTCGTCGATGCTTTTTTAAACTTCCTTTTTCCTTTTTTTTTTCCCCAGTTCAATCTCATCTTCTTCTTGGAAAAAAAGAAGACATGCCGAATTTTTAAAGTTACCCAAATTTCACTTTATGAGGTTTTCAGTTGTAAATGAGAAGCCTGAAGTCAATACTCAATGGCTCCGTTTGGATAGGTGTGGGAAGAAGAGAAGAAGGAAAGAAGTATTGGGAAGTGTGTAACTTTGTGAAGAGTTTGGATTGTTTATAATTTATTTATTGTCTTCTTCATTCTTCCTATCTTCTTCTCAACGCATCTAAACGGTGCCAATAGTCATCTGAATATTATTATTATTATTTTTTTGGTTCTGGATGGTCTGAAGACTAATTTGGGCTTATTTATTATTCCAAATTGTAATTCCTAAACATTTAATTGATTTTGGCGAATAAATATATACGCTAGATTTTTTTTTTCCGGATAAGTCTAATCCCTCCAAAAGTCATTCTGCCATCTCAATCTAAAAACGGAAAGGACGCTGGGAATGCTTTTTCTTTCTTCGGAAGGGAAAAAAAAGGAGAGGAGCGCGCAAGAGGGATGAGATGACGTTGGAAGATAGAAGACACTAGAGTGGAAATGTGATGGATGGTGCTGAAAATAATTGGTCGAAACGATTCCCGATTTTTTTTTTAGTTTTAAAATTTTTAGTTTGATTTTTATATTTAGAATAACAGTAATTTAAATGAAAAGGATAAAATATATCAAAATAACAATATCTGAAAATGTAGTTGGAAAGCAAAATTTCCAATTAGAGAAAATTAAAGGGTACGTAGTCGAGTTTACCCTTTTTACTTTCATGTTTTTTTTCTGAGTTTGTTGATGCCACGCTCCATGGGTCTACTATAACCTAAACTGGGATTTCATTTTTGCAAGTGTTATGAGGCAGTTTCACTGTTACCCCTTGATACAAACAGTCCAACTTTTAAGTCCATCCTCCAATTAACAATCAATATATATATAAAATTTGGCATATTATTTTGTTCGTGGAAACAAACTTTACATTTGAAGACACTATTCAATTTTGCATTTAAAGTATTCCAAAAATTTGTTCATGTTATTTTAATTTTGTCAATACAGAATTTTATAGCATGTATAAATTATGATTTTATTCGATCACAAAAAGGTGTATAATTTTCACGATTCCTTCAAGTTCATCAAAATCATCTCAGATTTAAAAAATGGTCGTTTGAATTATATTTTTTTCCCCTTTAACAAGACTGATCTTAGAATCTATATTTTAAGACTGGAAAAATGAAAACTGAAAAGTGGAGGACTTGAGAACTAATTTAGTCAACATTTACTTTTGCGTGGTAGGTGCAGTAAGTGTTTATCAACATTTTTTAAAGTTAGAACACATCTTGAGCAAGTTTTCGTCTGCTTGCAAGATTGAAGTTGCGTATAAGACTGGAAAACTGATTTTTTTTTTTGATGTGATGTTGCCGTTACAATTCAAACTCTTCACAACAAAGTTACACACTTCTCAGTACTTCTTTTCTTATTTTTTTATTCTCACACCATTCAAACGGAACAAAAAAGAGTTGGTCAATCTTGAAATGGATGTTTATCACCGGTTATGGAATTTTAGTACTGTGATAACATATATATTCATCAATATTGGGGGAAAAAAGAAAAAAAAAACACAGATATTCATCAAACGGGGTGATAAGGATCATCTCCATCATCCCCAGTGGGAGCACGTTTTAATTTTTTTCATTTTTGAAATATTTTTGGTTTTCCACTGTTTCTATTCCTCTCATCCTTTCTTATTTCGGTCCCCACTGTTGCTCTCCCTTCCATCCTTTCTATTTTTTGTCCGCACTGTTTCTCTTCCTCTCATCATTTCCTATTTCGGTCCCCACTATTTCTCTCATTTCCATCTTTTTCATTTCTAGTTTTCATATTAACTACAACAGTTAGTATCCAAACTACAACAATTACTTATATTAACTACAACAGCTACATATATAACTTCAGCAGTTACACATATAACTTCAACAGTTACATATATAACATATTAACTTCAACAGTTATATATATAACTACAACAGCTACATATATAACTTCTACAGTTACACATATAACTTCAACAGTTACATATATAACATATTAACTTCAACAGTTATATATATAACTCAACAGTACATATATAACTTCAACAGTTATATATATTAATTTCAACAGTTACATATATAACTTCAACATTTATATATATATTCACTATTAAGAGAAACAGTGAGGACCAAAAATAAAAAAGATGGGAGTGAGAGAAATAGTGGGGACCGAAATAGGAAAGGATGAGAGGAAGAGAAACAGTGGGGACAAAAAATAGAAAGGATGGGAGATAGAGCAATAGTGGGGACCGAAAATATTCCAACAGTGGGAACCAAAAACGTGTTCCCACTGAGAATGATGGACAATGATGGAATCTAGAGGATAGTCTTAAGCAATTCCGATTCATCAAATAGAGTAACGAGAGAGTAGCGCCACTTGTGATTATAATTTAGAATTTTTTGTAAACTGTTTTATAAGGAACACATTGATTGTAAACAACATACATATTAACGGTAACAATCGCCCAGCATAAAACAATAAATATAATAAATCTTTATTTTAATAACGTATATTACATCTGAAGTGTGAGCTTAAATAAGATGGGACATATGAACAACTATGACAATAAATAAAATCCAAAGGTGTAGATATCTTTTTTCATGGCTAGTTGAGTTACTGTGTATCGAATTTGATGGAATTTCATTGTCATTTAAAAAAAATGACATTTTAGTTTCGCCAATATCTGATCGGTGATTAAATATCTTTAATTTGTACCGAACTTAATAAATAGTTTATTGAAATCATAGATTGAAGTATAATTTTTTTTATTTAGTAGTTTTAAAAATAAGTGTGTGTTTAATATGTCTTGTGTTTTTCAAATACAATGCAAATTGCGAACCTAAATCGTTGGTGAAAGAAATAAAGGCCCTTTACGTAATAAAGTTTTAAAAATTGATCACCTACTCCAAGAAGACCAAGACTGACTGACTGACCCCAAATTAATTATTTTATTTTTTATTATTAATTTTGAAACTGATATCTAAAAGATCGACTCTCACGTCTGGACTCTGGACTGAGCGACTACCGTTCCAGATTTTGTTAGCGTTTCATTTCAGGTGAAACGACTCGTGCGAAATTCTATACTCCAAATTTCAGTCAATTGTGGTTGTTTTGGTGGAACCATTTTTTTCCAAGTAGGTGCTTCAGTAGTTTAGTCCTTACAAACAAAATAAACCCTCATGACTTCTTTTTTGAAGATAAATTGGAGGTATAAGCCACCTAATTTATTTTTAAATTAAATTAAATGTCTATAAAAGACTCTCCAGCCGGATTTCGAATCTGCGATCTTTCACTCAAGGAGTCAAGGTACATTGCTCTTTGCCATTAGACTAAGAGCTGATTCTCAACCCTCATGATTTCTTACTGTGCCGTTTTATAACCATATTAAGAAAACAGAAATCATTGAAAACTTTTACTGTTTTCAACCCTGTAGAAGAAGCAAAATTCCTTAAATTTTGTTATTAGTTCGACTAAAATGAATCATATACAGTTATTAATTGGTGTAGAATAAAGCAGAAAATACTCAACATTTGTTACCGTTTCGGACCACAAGGGGTTGAAACCTTTTCGTCCGAAATGACCGGAATGGGCTCAGTCCTACTAACCAGAGTCCTCATCCGCTGCAATTTCATTGCACAACAGAGCTATGCTATGATACATCCACTGTCCAATTTACAATTCATCTGGTTAATATCAACCGTTAGATTGAAATTAAACGACAGCGATTACATTGTACCATCATGCTTTTTAGACAAGAACAGGGAATGTGCTGGGCACACTCCCACATCCACCCACCTACACCCACTGACTCCCACCTACACCAGCAACACCACACTCTCAGCCCCTTGTTTTCTAGCTCCCCTTGTAACCTCTATAATTGAATTTCGGTCCAGAACTTTCTATTTTGTTCGTATTTTTAGAAAGATTTGATTTGAATCTAGCAAGCGAGAGAGAGAGATGGGGAAGGTGTATACTTTGTCGGAGGTCTCGGAGCACAATACCAACAAGGACTGCTGGTTGATCATCAATGGAAAGGTATAATTAACCTTTACTTCTCGTAGAATCTTTTTTCTTAGCTGAGTACTTAATAGCTAGATAGATCTGCTTTCTAGCACGAGTTTAAGTATCCCTTAATTTATTGGAATTAGAAAACTTGTGGGGCTTTGTTAGGAAATTTTACTTGCTATGCAGATAGCTTGATTTGATTAGATTGCGTTCTGATCTCTAGATTACTGTTCCTCGTACTAAGTTTTGCTTGCTCTGGTCGACTTCAAATATTCAATCATGAATATACTTTTTTATTAAACGGAGCTAGCCAACTTTTAGGGAATATGCATTTATTACCTTCAGAAAAAGTCTCCCTTTGCTGACTGGTTCGCCTTTGGTGTTTATCTATATAAGTCAATTTTTTAAATGAAGATTCTAGTAATGCCCGGATCAAAATCTCATTTTTTTAACATGGGATTTCATTTCATTTCATTTCATTTCGTTGGAAAATTCTTGATCAAAATGAACGGATTTGGTGTCATTTGGTTGGAATTCCTATGTAATTATATCCAACGAAATCCTACGAAATCCTATGAAATCAATTGAATTGAAATCCCATGAAAAAACCATTTTGATCAGCGCCTAACTTAAGTGAAAGTGGGATTTTTAGAAATTCCTGTATATGAGATGTTTAAACAATGAAGAAATAGTAAAATAAAAAAGGGGGGACAAAAGTCTCCTGTTACATTGGAAATAAATTTTTTTTTACACAGTTTACCCTACAATTGCATATTTTAACCATTAGCCCCTTCCTAGCAGAAAAACCTCCTTTGGCACACTCTGGTCTAGGGACACACCAGCTTTCCTAATTAAAGTATTTTGGCAAGACCATAACCCTATAATCATGTAGGTGTCAAACCTTTACTTCGGCAACTAGGCAACCAGCCCATAACACTCTGGTCTGAGCTAGGTTTCATGTTATTTCTGTTTCTAAAATTGTGATTGTCTATCCAAGTTGCGTACTCGAATAGAAAGCGAAAAATGCATATCGGTTTCCAACTGTTTTCTTTAATATAAAGTGAAAAATCACGCTGATATTTTGCTCTAGTTTTAATGAAATCAACACTTTTTTAATTTGCTCGACTTTTATTTGTTTCTAATTTTCTATATTGTTCAAAACAGTCAAAAGTTAGAGTTAACTCTATCAAATAACTAGATCAGCCTTGAAAAATATTTCTTAGTTTCCAGTTCAACTAATCTTGAAAAACTAACAGAAAATGCCAAACAGAATCAAATTACCATGCAGTGTTGTAGCTGGAACCTAACACATAGATTCTTTATGCAAATATCTAGGAGTCCTCTTTTTGTTCAGATGTGAGTGAGATGAGTTTACTTGCAAGCACAGTAAAATTTTGGGTATTATTTGCAAAGGACGAAGGTTTATATTTGGTTTCTCGCAAAACAATGATAACTGAACGTCATCAATTGAGGTGGTCAAAATAGGGAATTCGGTGTGTATAACATGTCAACTTTCAACTTTTTCATTTTTTGGGGTTATAAATTGGCGTTTCTGTGGGTTTATTAGACATTAATTTTGGCAAAACTAGTGAAGAGAGTTGCAAAGCTTCTCTTTTGATGGTTAACATCTGTTTGCAAATTAAATTTCAAAAAAGCTCCCTGAACTTTGAATGTGCCCTGAAGTACTTAAATTCTCCTAGCATTATAATGAGATTCAAACTTTTTTTATAAAAAATACCATTATGGTTTTAGTTTTAGTTCGATTTTCTTTCAATAGTTAAAATTGTTTTTTATCTTCAAACTCTCTTAGGTGTACGATGTGACAAAGTTCTTGGAAGACCATCCTGGTGGAGATGATGTCTTGATATCCTCATCGGGTATCACTGATACAGAATTTTCTTGATTTTAAATATAGAATTGGACTTGTTCCTTTCATAGCATATCAGTTCTGAACCTACTTACAAAGCAACACAAAAGTTGAACAAGACCAATTGATTTTCAGGGCCCATGTAAATTCAATTGCAGTTCTGTTGTTTTGTGATATTATAGGACCGGGCTCGTGTACTCAAGTTGCAAAATTCAGCTGTTCAATAGTTGACCAGCTAGTCTGTTGAGATGCAATTGTTTATTCAACCATACTGATTCCCATTGAACCAGCCAATTTAGATTGTATCAGCTGGCTAGCTTATCACATATAACAGTAACAAACTTCTGCTGTTGGTCCATACTGTTTGTAATTCCCTTTGTGCCAGTACTGAACCTGCCCAGAAATCCATCACTGGGCTATTAATTCTTTGTGGTATTTGACAAAAACGTTCTGTAAAATGCAGGAAAAGATGCAACGGACGACTTCGAGGATGTGGGCCATAGTACGACAGCAAGGGCAATGATGGACGAGTACTATGTGGGAGACATAGATACAAGCACAATTCCCAAAAAGGTGAAGTATACACCTCCCAAGCAGCCATACTACAACCAGGACAAGACCACCGACTTTGTCATTCGCATCCTACAGTTCCTGGTCCCACTCGTCATCCTTGGCCTAGCTGTTGGTGTTAGGATCTACACTAAGTCTGAGACTGCTTAATTAACCAATTAATTAGTAATCAGTGTTGGGTTTGGAAGGGTTTTGATTTTTTTCCCTTTTTTTTCAATTTGGGAGGTGCTTTTGTTGAAACTGTGATGAGTTGTTGGTTGTTGTACGGTGTAATTGGATGGTTGTGTTCTACAGTGTGTTAGTAATAATGTGGATTCTCGTACATAATTATTGTTTCTGTTTATATCTAATTCTTGTTGATTCAACCTTTAATTTTCTAAGGCGACCAGATTGCAACTTGGAACAAAAATTGTTGTCATCAGTTTTTATCCCATTGGATTTATTATTTTGGTGACTCGGCACGTATTTAGAAGGTCACTTCAGCATAAGGACTCCTGAAGAGGTCAAAATTTTTTTTTAAGATAAATTGAAGGTCTAAGCCATCCAACTTATTTTTAAATTAAATGTCTATGAAAGACCCCCAGCTTGCTCTTTGTCACTAGACTAAAAGCTGGTTCTCCTGAAGAGGTCAGATTTAATTAATATAAGGGTTTATATTCAATTAATGCAAATTGTTGTGGATCCGTTTTGTCAATCATTTTGCCCTCAAACTTTTTTATGCTCGTAGATTTGTAATTAGGTTATCTAGGAATCACGAATAAAGAGGAAAAAAAATTGAATTCGGTTGTCTCAGTACAATGCCACAGGAACTTTTATTAATCCGTCGGATATAATCTCGACAAATAGATTTTTACGGCCATGTCAATCTTGACGGGCTTGATATTAATTACGAGGCACTCATCATCGATCGGATGGTCCGTGCACCGCCGCTATCCCGTGTAGCGCAACAGAGGATTATATCAGTAGTTTTAAAAACTATAAATTTTGTAGAAATCTTTTTTGTAAGAGTTATTTGTTTAATAGTATAATATTAATCAATTTCATTGAGGTGGCTTCAGAAAGAGATCGGTAAGTTATTCCATCAGCTAAGAATTGAAGAAAGCTTCACTCGCTTGATAGTATAACAAATCGTGTATCCTGTGTAGGGCGCTATAACGCTTTGAGCGATGTCCGTTGGATCGAAACATACGGTCCGATTGAGTTGGGCTGTTAAATCCTTCTCAAAAAAAAAAAAAAAAAACAAGAAGAAAAACGCTTCGTCTCCTTTCGTCTCCCTCTGGCGCACTCTCAGAAAAGAAATCGAAGAGAAACCCTAGCAAAACCCTAGTTTATTATTGTCGACTCTCTTCTCTACCTCTCCTCTCCAAAGATTCCTCTATTTTCTCCGAATCTCCGACACCTCAGACTCAGAACGAGCATATCGTGCCACTCAAAAGTTTCTTTCTTTTCACTCGCACTTCCTGCCAGTTCCAGGATCACGCCGCAATTGTCCGTTCAGATCTATCGCTCCAAAGAAACCTAGGTAGCTTAAAGTACAGTCTCTTCTCTCTTTCTCTCTCTCTCTCTAATCTTCATTCCCATCGCAGAAGTATTTTCTTTGGGTTGGATTATCACACTCTTATGCTCTTATGCAATTTGGGTAGTAAAACATATGTGTGCGGTACGATAATTTGGTTGTCTGAATGTACTGAACTACAGATATGAAAAAGAAGAAAGCATGTATTGGCATAATTGTACTGCAATTGAATTTATTCATGATAATGTTACTGACAGTCTGTTTCTCCTATAAACTATAGGTCTACAGTTCATCAATATACAACTCGTTCTCCTTTGTACACACACTGTACAAAGCCATCCCTTCCTAGCGCTCTTGTAGTTTTACTCCAAGTGAATTTTCTCACTTCTTTAACCTAATTCTCATCCTGACATGGGAAAAGCTTCGAAGCGGTTAAAACGAGAACCCAGCGAAAGCGAAGAGGAATTCGGCTCAGACGACAGCGATATGGATGCAGCCACTGCCTCTATGGGATTCGATTCCGAGGAGGTAATTAGTTAATCACAAATTTTTCATCTGGGCACTGAAATTTCAGTTTAGCTTTTACGATTAGATGTCCAAACTTCCAAAACAATTGCAATTGAAGGTCTGAAGTTGGTCATATGCTTTGAATCGAAACACGTCAAATACATTGGTAATATTTATTTCATAGGCATATATGTAACCTTAAAAATTAATTTAGTATGTAATTGTTGTCCCTATAGATTTTTGTTTATACTTTGTGTGCATCTACTCCTCTTGATAATGTTGATAGAGAGCATAGTTGATTGCAAACAAAATATAAGTATGATGTCTAAATGAAAATCTGAAAACCTGTCTGCTTCTATTGCAGTTAGCCATTTATCTTATTTCTTTTTGCTGATTCCACTTGAAAGTAACAGCTTGCTTCACAAATTATTAGGAATTAGAAGAGGATCAGCGTGAAAGTGATGATTATGATAGCAAGGGGAGTGAGGTAAATCAGTCTTTGATTTAGGAAATTTCACACATTCTAACCCGTTGGATTCTAGATTTATACATCAAGCAGAATAAATTGTTGTATGCTGTCATAGGAAGATGAGGATGACGAGGAGGATGAGGACAAGGATGAGGACGAGAGTGACCAGGAACAGAATAAAGATGCTGAAATGGAGCAGCTTGAGAAAGAATATTTGAATCTACGAAATGAGGAGCAGTAAGTCTCATTGCATTGTACCACCCATTTTATATTGGTACCCGTGTTCTTTACATATTTTAACTTTATTCTAGTGTCGGGAACTTGGTGCTTAGATCCAATCATAAGCACCGAATTATTATAAAAAAATACTGTCAACCCGATTAGCATTTAGCAGTAGGATCATTGTTGGTCATTTTTGTATTTCATTCATTTATTTGTCTTTGAGAACTTCCAAAATACAGAAATCTTTTGTCAAACTTGAGACGCCATAAAGATGAGGATGTGCTGAAAGGTCAGGCTGTAAAAAATCAAAAGGTACCCAATTTAGTGTCTATCTTCTATATTACCAACCTGTATAGTAAGCAATAATCCCTTTTTTTGGTTTGGGAATGCAATGAACTTACAAGTATTCTGTCAAATTTTTAGTTCATGTGATAGAGAGGCCCTTCAATTAACTGTTGAATCAGTTTGACACCAATATATTGTACTTAGCAATTATTAGAGGGTGTGTTTGGAAGAGGCCATGAAGTCACCAATAGGGAGTTCGAACAAGCCCTTAATCATTCCCTAGTTCCTTAAAATACAGGAGCAAGCCCTTGTTCATTCCATGTTTGGTTTGTGCGCCCATCTCCTTGTTCGCTAGCGTGCCAAACACACCCATCTGCTATCCAATGCCATAGTATTATCAATTTTGGTTGGTGTTGAAGTACTTTTTCTGTACCAATGGCAAAGTTTTCGTCACAAGTCAGAATTTTTACATGAAGTATTTTTGTAGCTCAGTAATAATGAAAATAGCAAAGTAATGCTTGAATCAGTATTCTTGGTTGTTTTGTGAAACCTGGACTATAGTGACTGAGAGAGAAATTTTGTCGAAGATTTATTTAGCGACCTGTTTATAGATTTTTTCTTCTATATAATGATCCAAATTTTTTAATCTTGTCCTCTTTGCACTTAAGGCTCTTTGGGACAAAACTCTGGAGCTCAGGTTTTTGCTGCAAAAAGCTTTCTCAAATTCAAATAAATTACCCAAGGTATGCTCTTGCCTTCTAAAAAGTTCAACATCAAATTATCATCATTTTCATTTGTTTATTGGCATTACAAAATGGTTGATGTGATTTCTTGTTATGTTAATTTGTATACGTGATTTTTAGAGCCCAATGTAATCTTAATTTATACTTAGGCCAAAATGTCCCCTTATTCTGATTTCATCTGATCTTGATGACACAGTATGGAGTCCAAGCCAAGTATTCTTGCACATTTTTCTTAAGTAATTGAGTTTGGCATAAAATTATCATATCTAATGCAGTGAGCATTTGAATTTGACTAAACTTGAGCCTGTCTCAGGATCCAGTCAGGTCAGAATTTTGCACCTGCAATGAAGCAGTGGATAAAGCTTATGCTGATTTAATCTCGGCATCTCAAGAAATTCTTAGTACCATGTTGGACCTACAAGAGGTATGTATGCTATGCTTATGCAACAGTAAAGAATTTAGACTAGATCGTTTAATCATTCTTTGATTTTATCTGACTGTTAGTCTGCTCTCAAGTCCTTGAAACTCAAAAAGTTGGAGGCATGTATGTAAAATAGAATCATTTTTTACTTGTTGATGGGGATCAAATGTTCTACTATGTGGAGCTTTTTTATGCAAATGAGTCCTCTCTTTGCAGAGTAGCATCAAATAAGAAAAGGAAATGCTACATGAGACTTGGAGACTGATCAATGCAATATACTCTGGTTCAGTTAAATTTAGTCACTGTATTTCATAATATTGTACTAAATTATCTTTTCTATTCTGTAGGCTTTTCTTGAAAAGAACCCTTCTATTGTACAAACCAGTGCAGGTATTATATGCCCCTTTCTAGCATTCTATACCTGATTAATATTATAGGCTATGTTTGGATTGGCAGTGAGTAGTAATCTGGGTTAGTGACTATTCCAAAACACAAATCGG
>JAMFTS010005371.1:0-20000 GCA_028095005.1 Rhynchospora pubera | reverse complement strand
TAGATACTGGATTTTCTTTTGTCTTTTTTTCAATATCTAACGCGGCTCGATAGAAAATTTGATAAGCCAATGATTTTTTTCCGTGTTTCATCATACGGTTAACCAACATGTTAACGACTCGACTACAAGAAATTGGATCGAATTCTGCAGTTTTTTTCTTTGCAGTACCTCGACGTGACATGAGCGTGAAAGAGGTTAAAGAATCCGTTTTCTTTTTATAAGGGCTAAAAACGAATCAATTTTTTTTTTTTGGCTTTTTGACCCCATATTGTAGGGTGGATCTCAAAAGATAGGAAAGATCTCCCTCCAAGCCGTACATACGACTTTCGTCGAATACGGCTTTCCACAGAATTCTATATGGATCTATGAGATCGAGTATGAAATTCTGTTTACTCACTTGAGATTGAGTATCCGTTTCCCTCCTTTTCCTGTTAGGATTGGAAATCTTGTATTTTACATATCCATACGATCGAGTCCTTAGGTTTCCGAAATACATAGTTGAATGTAAAAAAAGTGCTTCGAATCATTGCTATTTGACTCAGACCTGTTCTGAAAAAGTCGAGGTATTTCGAATTGTTTGTTGACACGGACAAAGTAAGGGAAAACCTCTGAAATGATTTTCATATTGGACCCTGGACATCTAATAGTTCCGAATCGAATCTCTTTAGAAAGAAGATCTTTTGTCTCATGATAGCCTGCTCCAGTCCCCTTACGAAACTTTCGTTATTGGGTTAGCCATACACTTTACATGTTTCTAGCGATTCACATGGCATCATCAAATGATACAAGTCTTGGATAAGAATCTACAACGCACTAGAACGCCCTTGTTGACGACCCTTTACTCCGAGAGCATCTCGGGTTCCTCGAACAATGTGATATTTCACACCGGGTAAATCCTTCACCCTTCCTCCTCTTACTAATACTATAGAATGTTCTTGTAAATTATGGCCAATACCTGGTATATAAGCAGTGATTTCAAATTTAGAGGTTAATCGTACTCTGGCAACTTTACGTAAGGCAGAGTTTGGTTTTTTGGGGTTGATAGTGGAAAAGTTGACAGATAAGTTACCCTTACTGTCACTCTACAGAACCGTACATGAGATTTTGACCTCATACAGCTCCTCGTTCAATTCTTTCGAAGTAATTGGATCCTTTTCTTCGTTCGAGAATTTCTTCCCTTCTTCCACTCCGTTTCGAAGAGTAACTAAGACCAATTCAGTCACGTTTTCATATTCCAATTGAAGACTTTTCATTTATGATCAAAGGAAAAGATTTCTCTTTTACGAAACATATGCGGATCAAATCACGATCTTCTATCTAAATAAGAACAAGAACTCTTTCTCGATAGAAATCCCTTTGCCTCTCATCCTTAGAGAATTAGAAAGAAGGATCCTTTTTGAGTTTCAATTTTGTCATTTTGAGAGCTCTTCGATCTTCTACTTATTTGTTTGTTCTATTTCCTTTTTTCGATTTCCTTTTTTTCCTGGATTCTTTCATTTCATTTCGATTTTTCTTATTCTATCCCATAGGTATACCCTTTGAATCAATAGAGAACCTTTTCTTCTGTATGAATCTATATTATTCCATTCCAATTTCTTCCGGATACCTCCCAAGGAAAATCCCCAATTGAATCCAAAATTGACGGGTTAGTGTAAGCTTATCCATGCGGTTATGCACTCTTGAAATAGGAATCAACTTTCGGAAAGATTCTGGCTTTCGTGCTTTGGTGAGTTGTCCGAGATCCTTTCGATGACCTATGTTGTGTTGAAGGGATATCTATACGATCCGATCGATTGCGTAAAGCCCGCGGTAGCAATGGAACCGGGGAAAGTATACAGAAAAAAGAGTTCTTTTCTATTATATTAGTATTCGTTTTAGTAGAAGTTAGTGATCCCCCTAGTGATCCTGGCTCTGTGAGTCCTTTCTTCCGTAATGAATTTTGAGCACCAGCCTTACATTTTTCCTCTGTGGGCCGAGGAGATAGGGGCTCAGCTCAGCAGGAAGAGGGTTGTACCATGAGAGAAGCACGGGGGTCAACCTGCTTCAAATATACAAGATGGATTCTGGCAATCCAATGGAGTTGGACCCTCATGTCGATCCGAATGAATCCGTTTTTCTACTCTGTTTTTCTACTCTGGTTGTTCGCCTAAACAAGAAAGGAATTCTTGTTTAGGCAGTTTATATCATCCGTACATAGTGCTTTGATCTAAGATTGAAATTTATGCTTGTATGAACTAAGGTCCAAAATATCGAATAAACAAGTGTTTCCACGACTCTACCAACCACCCGGCCAATCCTCTTCCACGCTAGGCCTTTTCCCTTTTTCATGGCTACATATCTTTACGGATAAGGAATGGGAAATCTTTCTCCTGTTCCACAAATCAAATGGTTCATTTCCTCCGGGAGAAGCCATCTCTTTCTCAACAATATTTTGGTCATTTGATCCAATAGCCTTTCGTTAGATAGGAACAGATTCGCTAAATACTGATAACTCTCGAACAGAATATGAGAGGAGAAAGATCCTTTAGATAAGGAACTATTGATTCTAAGTCTTCTTTGCCATCTCTGACGACGCCCCAACAATTCGTAGTACTTTTCTCCCTTATGGAACCAACTGTCTTCTTCTATATATGAAGAAGGATGCTTATTTAGGTCAGGACTCTTCTCATCTAAATGATCATCTGAAAAAAATTCTCGAGGTGAAAGCCAAAAGTACAGGTATATGACTACGAGAAAGAATGGCTCCGAAGGTTCCCAAATAAATCGGTTTATTATAAAAAAGCTTTGTTCTTTTGAAAATCTGTCTTGTTTCTGGTGCTGAATTGTTTCATTCTCCGAGAACTCCGAATCATTCTCTTGAAGCTCCTCCTCTTGAAGCTGATCTTCCTCAAGATAAAAAGGCCAGTTGCCCTGAAATGACTCGGCCCAATAAGGAAGTCCCGATTTTATAAGCTTTTTGATATTCTCAATTTCGAGATTATCAAATATATAGCGAAATATTCTAGGAGACCGGACTATGTCTATTTCTATTTGATTTTCATTGAAGAAATCGTTCTCTATCTTCTGCGGGTTCACGGCTTCATGCTCTTCTTCAAACTCCGATTCGTTTATTTCTATTTCATTTCTCAATCTACTACGATAACGGGTAGAAAAAGAATTCTGTTGCATCATATCTAACGGATTCTTTGGTTCGGACCGAAGAAGTAATGTCTCACTGCTATTTTTTTCTATCCATGAGCATCCCACCAGAAAGCCTTCTAATTCTAATAGGTTCTGAACTAGCTGAGAATCATTCTCAAGAAATTCAGAAGAAGTGATCCAATTTTTGACATCGGGTCCGGGTGAAGACCAAAGATCTTGAGTGACCAATCCGGCAGAACAACTCAAAAGATAAAGAAGTATCGTTATTTTCTTCAAATTTGTTTCAAGTTCGACGTACCATTTGTACAAATAAGAACTCCATATTTTATTCCTCGCGATAGGGTCCTGCATATAGATATATATAGGATCTATGGGAAAATTGCTTAGAAATATATTTTGTGCAAAAACTCTTCCTATCTGATACAAAAAGATCCTATGATCCTGAAACCATCTTATGTGAGTTTGAAAATCCCAAGTCTGTCTAAAAGAAGCGAATCGAATTGAATTCGTTTCTTCTATTATGTATTTCCTCTGTGTAATACTAATTGATAGGACCTCATTGTTAAGTGCTACAAGATGTTGTGCATTCGAACTCATGGTTATAGACCCAAATTTCTTACTATCGAATATTTGATTTTCCAAGCCAAATCCCCTAGTATATGAAAGAATCCGGAAGTACCTTCGTTGTTCTGGAATAGTAAGCCTTCGTATCTTAATGAATGTATTAAATTTATTCAGGCCTATTAGAGCGGGATCCACTTCTCGGGGAATATGAGTCGAAGCAATAACTAGAATATTTCTAGTAAAACATCTTTGACGATCCTTGGAATTGGAAAGAGAGCTCTCTTCTAGATGGAGGGATAAATACCTCAACTCATCCCGATCCAGATCATGAATGTTTGGAATCCATACTATACAAGGAGATATTGTTTTTGCCAAATCGAATTGCACGGTCATATCCCAATAAAATGGGTTATTGCTAGTTAGCCTATCCTGTGTCATATTGAAAAGAATCTTATCAAAATTAATATTCTTAGCAATATCGCCACTATCATCAACATCAAAATCATCAACATCAAAAGGAATAGAAGTAATACCCTCATCCTCACAGTCGTCGAATTCACCTCCAACCCAATATGATTCACCATCCAAAAAAGACCAAAAAGACGCCTCGTAAAAATCGCAATCGTAATCGTATAAATACCGGTACTCGAGCGGATATATCTTAATGAAAGGAAGATAAGAATTTTTCGCTAGGGATTTGACCAAATAGGATCGCCCAATTCCTATAGAACCTATCACTAAAACACTCCTAGAAGGGTACGGGGCTAAGCGAAGCGAAAAGGGGGTTGGACGAGATGACAAATGAAAAGTCCCCCACGAGGTTATTGTCTCATAATAAGCAAGAAATATCCGTCTTTCCGCTAAACAGGATTTATTGAACTCATAATTCAATAGATCCTTTTGCTGCATTTCAAATAAGTACCGTAAATAATTGGATCCAGGTTGTTCCACTATTTCATCTAAAAGATTACTCTGAGTCAAACTCCATAGAATTTCATTAATCCTTTTTTCTGTACTTAAGGTGCAGAGCTGAACCACAAATTCTTTTTCTTGATCATCAACCCAATCGGTGTCCGCCACCCAGGATTCTATTTCATCATCCCAGTTCCCCACCTTTTTTCTTTTCCTTATCAATGAATACATCTCTATACTTGTAGGACTTAGATGTCTCGTATTTATAAAAAAAATGATTTGATTGATGAAATTATTTGGGATGAGACTTATGAAAGAACTTATGCGATAGGTGAGATAAGAGATGAGCAAATCGATCCGATTTCGATTCTCAGATTCTTCCTGAAAAAGTAGTAGGTATCCTAGTTCTATCAGAAAATTGAAGAATTCTCCTATGTATTCTTCCAGAATAACATAGTATTTTTGCAGAATAGCAATAACTGGACGGGGATTCTCTATAAATCCAATGGGATCCTGGAAAATAACTGGAAAGGGATCCTCTAAATTCTCTGACCTGAAAGAAGATATAGGATACCTATCCCTAAGTTTTTCCAACTCCATGAAGCATGATGGATTTGCCCAAGATTTGATCTTTTCAAAATCTAGAAATAACTGACGACAGGTTTTGCAAATGAAGGTAAGACCTCTACAAGCGAGATATCCAGCAAAAAGAAGAAGGAAAAGAATTGAAAAGAGGAACTCAGCCGATATCAATGACTTATTCCTATATGAGAAGAATAATGAAAATGTACAAGAAAGAAAAGGAGAAGACCCATTAAAAGAATCAGTCTTTGTTCGAGACAGATTAGTCTTTTTTCGGAGTAGCTGTACTAAATGAAGATTTGAAATCTTCTTACTTATCAGAGTCCATTTCATCAAAATCTTCTCACTTATCAGAGTCCATTTCATCAAAATCTTCTCAAGATATACCCATGGTATATCCAGAATATCTTGAATTTTGGATATCA
Source organism: Rhynchospora pubera (assembly GCA_028095005.1). Classification (NCBI taxonomy): domain Eukaryota; kingdom Viridiplantae; phylum Streptophyta; class Magnoliopsida; order Poales; family Cyperaceae; genus Rhynchospora; species Rhynchospora pubera. The sequence goes on along the minus strand of JAMFTS010005371.1, from coordinate 14,376 downwards.
CGGTTGGGAATATAAAATAGGAAAAAATCTCGGAAAGGATGAATCTGAAATATTTGAACCCGCTCGTAGTAAAGATCGTGAGCAGCCATTCTTTGTAAATAGTCCATTCTAAGTAAATAATATTTTCTTCAATATTCCCTTCGAAAAGTTTTACAGAAAAAAGTTTTTTTTTATTGATTATTTTGATATTTCTTTTTTTAACGTATTTCTTTTTACTTCGAAAACCAAAAAGACTCCTTTTTTTCCTTCTTTCCGGATGGTAAAGATTTCTCAGAACATGGATTTGATCCACAGTCCATGTTTGAATTGACACTGAGATACTGATGCAAGTTCTTCATTTTTGAATCAGATCGATTCATATCTGAAAAAGATTGCCAAAAAGTTTTTTCCAATCTAAAAAGGTCCGCGATCGAGGAACTAGCTCTAGAAACGACTGGATCAGATTGAATTGGTCTTAAAAGGTCCGCGATCGAGGAACTAGCTCTAAAAACGACTGGATCGGATTGAATTGCATAAAGAGTTCTTGGAAAAATGAAAGATGTATAGAATCTATTATAGAATTTTTGATACAATTTATACATGAAAGATTTGTACAAGTTCTCTCTTTTGTCGCTACTTTTTGGAAAATCCTGATCCTGAGGTATGTTTATGTCAGATACCCTTGCAGAAAGACTCAAAACAAAATGTTTTTTTTGACCGACGTACAAAGAAACTATTTTGTTGCGAATAAATGAGATATTGAGGAATTTTCGATATGTAAGATCCTCATTATTGATACGAATTTTTTCCACAAAAAAGGGAAATCTTTTCTTACAAGAGACCCAGAACCAAAAGTGATGTAGATCATTCCAAAATCGAAGTCCATTTGCTTTATAAAAAGAAGATATCATAGAACTTCTATGAAATGCTTTCACGGGATTCAGCCAATTGTCTCGATCATGGGGTATGATGGAGAAATAGGAATCCGTGTTATCAAAGGATTTCATGCGATTCTTTCTACTATGGGATGAGTCAATCATCCACTTTGATATTTCGTTGAAATAAAATGGGAATATTCTTTCTTCATTGATCCATAATTTCGATCCTTGGGAAGTATTATGATCGTCCAATCTTTGAGAAGTATTATGATCGTTCAATAAGAAGGGTTTCAATTTCTTCAAAAGAACGATTTGAAGACGTAGTGGTTCGAACGACTTCTCCTGGATCGGATCTTTCAATTCATAAATGTACATCTCAGAACTATGAATGGCGATATTCCCGATATGTACAGAGAATCGGGGATATAACCAGTACAAAAACTTAGGAAAAAAGATAAGTAACTTAAGTAACTTATGAAAAAAGAGACGTGCCATGGGCAAAAGGACAAGAAATAACTTAGTGAAAGTGAATTCGTATATGTCGAAAATTTCGGACCAATCAATCAAATCCCAATAACTCGAAAAATCAGTGATATGGCATCGTAATTGATCTCGTAAATCTCGTAATTGATCGAAGACTACTTGAAGCTTCTCCTGTTTCGAAGAGAAATATCCCAGGAAATCTTCCTGGAGATTCTGGAACTCATTCGACCATTTGCTATATGCATCAGGATACCCATTCCTGGATCTCTGGGTTCGACAAATAAAAGGGTCGAACCATTTCTTCTCACTCTTTGCCCAATTGGATAAATGTTGATTGATCGTAGATTTCGTCCTAGTTCGATGATTCATACTATCTTTTCCAATGGAATCCTTATTCGGCTCCGTTATTGATAGAATGAATCGATTTACCATTTCTGCAAATCGATCTTCTGCATTCGATTTCTCCTTCGGAATCATAGAATACCCGGGGGAAATAGGATGAATTGAGACGGTTTTTTGTAAATACCTAATTATTTTGAATAGATCCACCAGTTCTTTATGTTCCGATCGCCGCCTGAAGGGGACAAAAGAAACACCCAATTTTCTCTTCCAAAGAGCCTTCTACAGGGGACCTCTCCGTAGGACTCGAACCCAGATAAAGTTCTGACCATCTGTCAGAGAAAAAAGAATGAATGGATCTTGTAGGATTCCCAAGAAATTCTTCGATTTCTTCCGGAAGCAGATTATTATTCATCCGCTTTTCACCTTCTGCGGATAGCCGGAACTTTGAGGAAGATCCAAAAAGAAATTTCGGGAATCGACCTGATTCTATCTCTGTTCGTTCCACATCCTCATTTCTAATGGAATCGAAATGATGTATGGATTGATTAGAAGATCCTTTTGGAGGATACAAAAGCGAAATTACAAATCTATTAATATTAGAAGATTCTTCTCTAGATCCAACCGAATTCATAGGTATAGGAAGAAACCCCCTCAAATAGATATTTTTTCGTTCAACTATATTTCGATTTTGAAGACGACATAAACAGACCCCTAGTACAAGTAGCATCACACCCCTTACCACATTTTTGACGACACCATGGACACGTTTTACTACATTTTTGATCCTGGAATCTCGAGTTATTAAACCTGTTTTGGTTAAATATCGATTGCTTCCTGAACCCTGGGAATTTTTGGAAAATAGGATACCCAAAATTCGGGAGTCAAAGAGTCTCATAAAGCGTTCTTGGTCGAAAAAAATGTCTATGAAAGAGTGAGATTTCTTGATCTCTCTTAATATCTCTCTCCAGTCCAAGATCCAGCTGGATATCCAATCATGTGCTGTATTTTTCTTTTTTTTTTCATAGAGTTCCTACTTTTCTTTAAGATTATTATGAAGAGTATTAATGTTATCCTTATTTTACTACAAAAAATGCTGATGATGATTTTCATTTTGACTTCTATTTTTTAGGTATTGGTTGTTGATTAGAAAATTAGGTAATATTTCTTCACTGATTGTTTAATATTTGAATCATTGATTCTTTCAGTCACATAAGTCTTAATTTCACATCTCCGAATGTGAAAAGACGTAAAAATATCTTCATATATCAGACGTTCGCTAATTAGTACTGCATCTTCAAAATTGTAACCCTCCCATGGCATATAAGCTACCAATATGTTTTTCCCTAAAGCGAGTTCCCCACCAACTGTAGCGGCACCGTCTGCTAAAATTTGACCTTTTCTCAAACATTTACCTCCCTGAACCCGGGATTTTTGGTGGATCAAAGTTTTTTTTCTTAATTCCAATACCAAACTTGATCAGATCACTCCAATCATCGTCTGAATTATCTTCAGACGATGAATCCAACCAACCTGGATCATTCCATCGTATCGTAGCATTCATAATTTCGAATATATGAATGCATATCGCGAAATCGACATGCGTTTGAATAAAGTAATCAAATATGTCCGATGTTTCGCGATTTTTTTCAAAATTTTCTTTGATTTTTTTGAATTGTTTGCAATAAGACTTCATGTAGACTCTCAAATCGCTTTTACAAGACAAAAACACTTGCTCCTTGGAGCACAAATGAAGGCCGGCTCGTAACCCGGCCATATTAGAGTGGATTCGTTTCAACTGTACCTGAATCATATTCAATTCATCAATACAATAAGACTTCGCAAGGTTATAAAATTGTATTGTGTGAATAGAATTATTGTGCCCAGGTTCTAAAAACCTGTTCTGAATTTGGCGGGGCCCGTTAGCCAGATTACTGGCCTCTATCAATGGAACGAATTCCGCTTCGTAAAGCTTTTCAAGATAAGATATAAACTCGTCGATCGAAATGCGCTCTTCGGAACAAAGAAAAGTTAAAAGCACTATTTTAAAAAGGAGATTTTTGCTCCTACAAAAATTGATTAAGAAGGGTGGAAAGATACTATCGAATGGATAGCATATTTCCATTTTCAAAGATCTATTGATGGTTTGGTTAATGGATTGATCCAATTTTGCATTTTCTATAATTTCAGAAAACAAATTGCACAATCCTAAGTCGGCGTTAATGTCCACAAAAAGATCGACTAAAGTGAAAATATCATAAAGCTCTACTTTAATATCATAAAGCTCTACTTTGTGTTCAAAGTATATGCAGCGATTTATAATCGCTGCACTAAGCTCTTTTCGAAAACGCTCAGTCATCTCATTCAGACTCATTTGTTCATTCTTGAATTGAACAAGAAATTCACAAAGTTGATCTAAAAGGATTCCGTTTAAACGAGCGTGTGCACGTGAAGTTCTTGCACAATTTTTATACAATTGTGCTTCTCTACCCTCTTCTATATGTCCATAGAAGACATATCTGCGCCGAAAACAATTTTCACTAAAAGAGATAGTTTTAGTGTTAACTGGAGTAACACTTTTTGCATCTTTTCGCTTAGATAACCAAAAATCGACCCTCTGTAACCATTCGTCGTTAGTAATGAGTTTCGTACTAAGCATAACCATAAACGAACATAAGTGAAAGATTATCACCCTGTTCAAAATGTAGTCTGAAACAAAGACTTCGACTACGTCTTGCAACTTCGAAATACTCAATTTGGAATTTTTCATGCTCCTCCTACACTATAAAAAAAAAAAAGAAAAATAAAAAAATGTGAAAATATTCACTTAATATTTGATCCATTCGATGGATCAGTTTAACTATAAAAATGCAATCTTCCGATGCGCCTTGGACTGAATAGATCTGCTTCTCTTTGTTCTTACGAACGGAGTTGTTCCCTTATTTTGATTTTCAATGGGATGAAATCAAAATGAGCCCTTTCTGATACAGAATCTACTGCAAAAAGGTGAGGTACACAGTATATAGTCTTTTGAGTTTAATGCGATAAAATAAAGTGACATAGTTTCTATTTCTCTTAAGGAGTATTTCCATGGGTTTGCCTTGGTATCGTGTTCATACTGTCGTATTGAATGATCCCGGTCGATTGCTTTCTGTTCATATAATGCACACAGCTCTAGTTGCTGGTTGGGCCGGTTCGATGGCTTTATACGAATTAGCGGTTTTTGATCCCTCTGACCCCGTTTTTGATCCAATGTGTATGATTATGATCATACATCTTTTAGATTATGATAATATCTCTTAGATTCAGCATCCATGGCTGAATGGTTAAAGCACCCAACTCATAATTGGCAAATTCGTAGGTTCAATTCCTACTGGATGCACCCTAATGGGAATGTTCAATAAGTTGGCTCTCTATGGATGGGATCTCATCATCCATCCATAACGAATTGAATATGGTATATTCATACCATAACATAGGAAGATTAAGAACTCGAATCCTGATCAATACTGGGACTCATAGGGAAGAAATTGGAGTTATGGATGGAATCAAATATGGAGTAGTTACAGGAAAAAGTCTTCGGTTATTGGGGAAGAATCAATATACATACTTCTAATGCCGAATCAGGATCAACTAAGACAGAAATCAAGTAAGTATTGGGTTGAACTCTTCTTTGGTGTTCAGGTAATGGCTATGAATAGCCATCGACTACCCCGAAAGGGTCGAAGAGACCTATTATGGGACATGCAATCCATTACAGGCATATGATCATTACGCTTCCATCAGGTTATTCTATTCCACCTCTTCTAGAGATTCTAAAGAAAAGAACTTCAAGAAAAATACTTAATAACACGGCGATACATTTATACAAAACTTCTAGTCCAAGTACACGCAATGGAGCTGTAGACAGTCAAATGAAATCCAATCCACGAAATAATCTGATCTATGGACGGCATCGTTGTAGTAAAGGTCGTAATGTCAGAGGAATCATTACCGCAAAGCATAGAGGGGGGGGTCATAAGCGTCTATACCGTAAAATCGATTTTCGACGGAATCAAAAAGACATATCTGGTAGAATCGTAACCATAGAATACGACCCTAATCGAAATACATACATTTGTCTTATACACTACGGGAATGGTGAGAAGAGATATATTTTACATCCCAGAGGGGCTATAATTGGAGATACCATTGTTTCTGGTGCAGAAGTTCCTATATCAATGGGAAATGCCCTACCTTTGAGTGCGGTTTGAACTATTGATTTACGTAATTGGAAGTAACCAATTAGGTTTACGACAAAACCTAGAAATCGATCACTGATTCAATTGGAGTACCTCTATGGAATAGACCTCAACAGAAAACTGTTGAGTAACGGCAGCAAGTGATTGAGTTCAGTAGTTTCTAATAGAGAATTATTGACTCTAGAGATATGGTAATATGGAGAAAATTGTTTGAAGCACGTACCGAACCGGAAGCGCCTCTCTTTCAAAGAGAGGAGGACGGGTTATTCACATTTCATTTGATGGTCAGAGGCGAATTGAAAGCTAAGCAGTGGTAATGAAGATCCCCCGAAGAGATGTCTCCTACGTTACCCGTAATATGTGGAAGTATCGACGTAATTTGATAGAGTCATTCGGTCTGAATGCTACATGAAGAACATAAGCCAGATGACGGAACGGAAAGACCTAGGATGTAGAAGATGATAACATGAATGATTCGGCAGATTAGGATTCCTATATATCCACTCATGTGATACTTCATTATACGATGAAAAGATCTATTTTTTTCGATATCATCATATACATCTAGAAAGCCGTATGCTTTGGAAGAAGCTTGTACAGTTTGGGAAGGGGTTTTTTTTGATAAAAAAGAAGAATCTACTTCAACCGGTATGCCTTTAGGCACGACCATACATAACATAGAATTCAAACATGGAAAGGGCGGACAATTAGCTAGAGCAGCAGGTGCTAGAGCGAAACTGATTGCAAAAGAGGGTAAATCGGCCACATTAAGATTACCATCTGGGGAGGTTCGTTTGATATCCCAAAACTGCTTGGCAACAGTCGGACAAGTGGGTAATGTTGGGGTGACCCGAAAAAGTTTGGGTAGAGCTGGATCGAAGTGTTGGCTAGGTAAGCGTCCTGTAGTAAGAGGAGCAGCTATGAACCCTGTGGATCATCCCCACGGGGGCGGTGAAGGAAAAGCTCCAATTGGAAGAAAAAAACCCGCAACTCCTTGGGGTTATCCTGCGCTTGGAAGAAAAAGTAGGAAAAGGAGAAAATATAGTGATAGTTTGATTCTTCGTCGCCGTAAATAGGAACATTCCAAATCGAATTTCCAAAATTCGATGGGATGGGCGAACGACGGGAATTGAACCCGCGCATGGTGGATCCACAATCCACTGCCTTGATCCACTTGGCTACATCCGCCCCTTATCTAGCTAAAGGATTTTCTCTTTTTTGCATTCATCATTATTGTATTTATTCTGACCTCCATACTTAGATCGAGATATTGGACATAGAATGCCAATCTTTACCATGTCAAAAAAGGAGTAATCAGCTGTGATAGGTCAACAAGAAAGATTTGTAGCTAATCCAAAGAAAAGATTTGTAGCTAATCCAAAGAAAAGATTTGTAGCTAATCCAAAGGAAAGATTTGTAGCTAATCCAAAGGAAAGATTTGTAGCTAATCCAAAGAAAAGATTTGTAGCTAATCAAAAGAAAAGATTTGTAGCTAATCATTTATTCGAAAAAATGGAAAAAATCAAAATGGGGAAGGAGAAAGAAATAATAGTCACTTGGTCTCGGGCATCTAACATTCTACCCTCAATGGTTGGCCATACATTCGGTATTCATAATGGAAAGGAACATATACCTATTTATATAACAGAATCTATGATAGATCACAAATTGGGAGAATTCGCGCCTACACGGAATTTCGCGAGAGATGCAAGAAACGATAACGATAAAAAATCTGTAATGAAGAATAAAAAAAAATAGGGATCAAACAAAGCAAAAAAAGGAAAGAGAAACACCCAATATAGTGGTTTGAAAAACCACTATATTGGGTATTTCTCTTACCTTTATATAGTAAGAAAAGCAGCCTTAACCTATCTTATCCTTCAATAGAAGGAACTTCAACAGCAGCTAGATCTAGAGGGAAGTTGTGAGCATTACGTTCGTGCATTACTTCCATACCAAGGTTAGCACGGTTGATGATATCAGCCCAGGTATTAATAACACGACCCTGACTGTCAACTACAGACTGGTTAAAATTGAAACCGTTTAGGTTGAAAGCCATAGTGCTAATACCCAAAGCAGTGAACCAGATACCTACTACAGGCCAAGCAGCCAAGAAGAAATGTAAAGAACGAGAATTGTTGAAACTAGCATATTGGAAGATTAATCGGCCAAAATAACCATGAGCAGCTACGATATTGTAAGTTTCTTCCTCTTGACCGAATCTATAACCTTCATTAGCAGATTCGTTCTCAGTGGTTTCCCTGATCAAACTAGAGGTTACCAAAGAACCATGCATAGCACTGAATAAGGAACCGCCAAATACACCAGCTACACCTAACATGTGGAATGGATGCATAAGGATGTTGTGTTCTGCCTGGAACACAATCATAAAGTTGAAAGTACCAGAAATTCCTAAAGGCATACCATCAGAAAAACTTCCTTGACCAATAGGGTAGATCAAGAAAACAGCAGTAGCAGCTGCTACTGGAGCTGAATATGCAACGGCAATCCAAGGACGCATACCTAGACGGAAACTAAGTTCCCACTCACGACCCATATAGCAAGCTACTCCGAGTAAGAAGTGTAGAACAATTAGCTCATAAGGGCCACCATTGTATAACCATTCATCAACAGATGCTGCTTCCCATATCGGATAAAAATGCAAACCAATAGCTGCGGAAGTAGGAATAATAGCACCAGAAATAATATTGTTTCCATAAAGCAGAGAGCCAGAAACTGGCTCACGAATACCATCAATATCTACGGGAGGAGCAGCAATGAAGGCAATAATAAATACAGAAGTTGCAGTCAATAAGGTAGGAATCATTAAAACACCGAACCATCCAATGTAAAGACGATTTTCAGTGCTGGTAATCCAGTTACAGAAGCGACCCCATAAACTTGTGCTTTCGCGTCTCTCTAAAATTGCAGTCATGATCAAATTTTGACTTATTCTATTCTCAAAGACTCCCAAGCACACATATTAACTAGAACTCGAATTAATCGAGATGAGTTAATTCATAGAAGGCTTGTTAATTAACCATTATAGCACGGTTTTATTTCAACGTCAACCCATGCTAAAAAAAAAGATATATTTCATGATCTTATCATGAAATAACATAATATAATATTACAAAATAAAAAAAAACGAAGAAAAATATTCAAATGTTTTTATGGGTTGCCCGGGGCTCGAACCCGGAGCTAATCGGATGGAGTAGATAATGTCTCGTCTGTTAGAATAAGAAAAAACCCCTCCCCAAATCGTGCTTGCATTTTTCATTGCACACGACTTTCCCTATGTATACATATCATACTGATATTTTGATAAAATAGTTTACTAATTTGAAACTAATTTAGTTGATTCAATTATAAACTCCAAGTTCGTTTAGTAAATTTGAGCATTTCAGAATCTTAATTTCTAAAAATCCAATTCTTTACTTTTTGTTATTTCTAATCTATTGAAATTCTAGGTCTCATGATTGATTAGATCATGAATATGGGTAATATCCAAATACCAAAAACGTTCTTTCTTTGATCTATGTAAAGAAAAATGAATTTTTTCTTGGAAGACTACAGAAAGAACTTGTTCTTCTTCTATAATAAATTCTTCCAATAATCTTGGACCTAAGCTTTGCAAAAGCTTACGTACTGTACTCTTATGTTTACGAGCCAAAGTTCTAGCACACGAAAGTCGAAGTATATACTTCATTCGATACAAAATTCTCTTTTTCGAAGATCCACTATAAAAATGAAAAAGATTTTTCCATATTCGACCAAATCGACTAATAATATCATAATCTGATAAATCTGTCCAGATTGGCTTACTAGTAGGATGTCCTACTATAGTACAAAGTGAAGCTTTAGACAATGATCTAATGAGAAGAATGATTGGAACTATAGTATAAAATCTCTTAATACGAGTATCTATTAAGATAGAATACTCTAGTATTTGACTTCTTACTACCAAATGATTTCTTTTTACATTTGAAGAATAACCAAGAAAGTTGAATGAATAATAGTCGAATTGGTTTCTATGAAACCTATTCGTTTGAGACCAAAAATGAAAATAATATTGCCAAAAACAGACAAGATAAGATTTCCACTTCTCCATAAAAAGATCGGTCCCTTTTGATGCTAGAATTGCTTTTCCTTGGTATCGAACATAGTGCATGAAAGGATCTGTAAAGGGCCATATAGATCTTTGTAAAAAAGTATGATGTACTATTTTCACATGTTCTATTTTTCCATAAAAATAGATTCGCTCAAGAAAGGTTCCAAAAGATGTTAATCGTAAACAAGAAGATTGTTTACGAATAAACAGTAAACAAAACTCATATTCAGATACATAAGAATTATATAAGAAACGAGAGAGTCTTTTATTTTCTTTTGAAAATATAGAAACCAGTCTCTTTGAAATAACGAGACTATTCCAATTAAAATAGTCTAAGAGAAAGAATCGCAATAAATGCAAAGATGGAATATCTTTGATCCAAGATTGAAGAATTTGGACTAATATTTCAAAATGAATAGGATAAGGTATTAGTATGTCCGACACCTTATTTAAATACAAGAATTTCTCCTCTAAAAAAGAAAATATTGAATGAATAGATCGTAAATTTTGCAATTTACAGATTTCTTTTTGATTTCGAGAGGAAGCAAATAGAAATCCTAGGTAGAATGGAATTTCTATAACAACACCAAAACCCTCAGATATCATCTGAGAAAAAAAATGAGCATAAAAAAAACGGTTGGGCTCATTAATTTGATTGTGGTTACAATTTGGAACAACCGAATTCATCAAATAATTCGGTTGATAGATTCGAGTAATTAAACGTTTTATAAGTATTAAACTCGATTTATTGTCATAGGTAATCAGCTTTTTCGCAGGTTCGAAAAGAGCATTTAAACCATAATCATAAGCAAATGCATAGATATACTCTTGAAAAAGGAGTGGATATAAGCATTTTTGTTGACGAAATTGATATTTTTCTAGATATTTTTGAAATTCTTTCATTGAAATGTCTACTTGAACCAGAAGAATTGAGGCTTTTCTAGGTTTATCAGATGATACATAGTGCAATATGGTCAGAACAGAGTATTGGTTATTTGATTTTATCAAATCTTTTCATTCAATATGAAAAAATACTCCGGAAAAGAAACGAGTAGCCCAGCCAGCCTATTCAAAAAAAAAGATTTTATTCTTTTTTTTCCATAAAATTAGTTTCTGGATTTGTTCGGATTTGAATTTCACAGGCTAAATATCTTTTATTTTTGCAACCCAATTGCTCTTTTGATTTTGGAATCAATCTTTTTTATCAATATACAGTTTCTTCTACACATTAATCTCCAATTCAAAATAAAGAATAATTAGGATTCCTTCCAAAAATGAATCCGATCAAAAGTTCAATCATAAAAGAACTCATCGATTTTTTCTCCGATCAGGTACTAATATATTTTTAACATCTAATTAGATCGGGAAATTGTTCCAATGAAGAACATAAGCTCGTTTCTTTTTTATTTGAAACGAAAAATTGGAGCCATAGGGCTCTATCCATTTATTCACTAGACCCAACGAAAATTCGGAGAATTCCTTTATTCTCCTTCTTTCTTCTTCAAAACTCAAAACAGTTTTTAAGAACTTTAAAAGATTCAGATTAAGAAGAAATTCCAAAAAATTCGACTTTCAATAAAAGAAAAGTCGAGAAATAGTAGTAAAAAAATTGAAAGAATTCAAGAATAAACTTATTATTACGACATGCTGTTTTTTCCATTCATTTCCTTTGAGGATCAGTCGCGGTCTTATAGACTCTACCAAAAGTCTGGACGAATTTTTTTCTTCATCCAAATGTGTAAAAGATCGTAGTCGCACTTAAAAGCCGAGTACTCTACCATTGAGTTAGCAACCCCAGATAACTGATAAATAAAGAGACAGGTAGATATGATCTAAATCAAATTCATTTTATTGCATAAGTCTGTAAAAACGTGAAATTTACAAACATAAATTTCATTCGAGAAAAAATCTCAATTCAATTACTAAAATTGAGAAAATCGACTAGGAAATCCATTCATAGCAAAATGAAAAATCTCCTATTTTTATTTTCTTTTTTGATCCAATTTTTCTTCGTGAATTCTTCGTCTTTATTAAAGACGATATCTTATATTAAGATAAAATACAAATGGAATATTTGAATAAATTGAATGTTTGAATAAATCGAATGTTTGAATAAAGTGAAGAAAAGATAGAGAACGAACTAAATCATTTTATTGATCTATGATCAAATTATATTTGATCAATACAATATTGTATTGATCAAATACAATTTGTCAATAGAAATTCAATATTTAGAAAAATAGAAATACAAACTCCCCTACTTCTCTCCTACTTAAGATTTTATATATTTTTTCTTTTTATATACCGAAATCTCGTTCTTTCCTTGCTTTCATTAACCCAAACCTCTTTCCTTAAAGAATTCTGTCTTCCTTAAGATATCATGAACAGTCTCTGTAGGTTGAGCACCTTTTTCAAGAAAATAAAGAATAGCAGGAACGTTTAAATAAGTTTTTTTCTTTATTGGGTCATAAAGACCCAGTTTTGCAATATCTCTTCCTTCTCTTCGAGACCTAGCATCAATTGCAACGATTCGATAGATGGCTCATTGGGATAGATATAGATAAAAAAAAGGTCCCCCAGAAACGTATATGAGATTTTCATTTCATACGGCTCAAGAAAAATGTTCAAAATTTCTGAATAGAATGGAAAATTGAATTAGAAAATCATGAATTAGACTATGATTCAAATAGACTCCTTTTTCCTTTCATTACAGAAAAAAAATAGCATTCATACTCATAACTCAAGTTAAAAAATAATATTTTTGAAAAAGTTCAAAAGGAAAATCCTTATTGATTTCTTGAGCTGTCTCTAAACTCTTTTGCTTGTCTTATCTCTAACCTACTGATATCTGTCAATATCACCAATTCCATTGTTGAGACAATTTCAAATAGTGTTTTCTTGTTCCGGAATTTTTTATATTTTTTTTCTAGAATCTTTGGGTTTATACATTACTTCGGAAACCTTTATTCCTGTCAAAAGGAAAGCAACATACCTTTTTTTTATTTTCTTCTTTTCTTTATAAATCAAATACGAAGGATTCACTCCCATTCCACCTTATGATCAAAAGAGTTTTACCAGTTTCCAACAACCTTTCTTTTTATTTTTTCTACTTGTTCGAATTGGTTTTTCGCTTTTTGATTTCGATACTAAAAATATACTTACAAAGATTGGTTTAAATTAGTTGAATTTTATTAATTAATTCTCACTAACCCTAGATTCTTTCCCCTGTTTGATAAACAATCAAGTTTTTTTATCTCGAGCTCCATCATGTACTGTTTACTGACAACCTAATATCAATTAGGCTTTTGACAGAACAGAACAGATTATGTCGAGCCAAGAGCATCTTCATTACTATAGAAAATGGTGGATATAAAAATCCACAGACAATTATGTCCTTCAAGTCGCACGTTGCTTTTTACCACATCGTTTCAAACGAAGTTTTATCATGACAGTCTTCTAATTTTATTTAGAAACAGTATGGAATTGATTCCATATGGAATCATGAATAGTCATTGGTTCAACCGATAATAGTCCATATCTATCCGATAGGTAAAGAAAAGAATATTGTGAAATTTACTGAGATCTTTTACAGAAAAATCAACGGAATCTGCCTAATCTTGGTTAGGCTTTGTGTCTTTGCTATCTCTTTCCTCTGCGGAATCGCCGCTCATTGGATTTGTGTTTTCTGGGTCCAACAATGATTTAGGAGAAGTGGGATCCTCCATTGCTTTATGATCATCTTTGGTTTGTTCTATCCCATCAGAGAATACTCGGGGACGGGGAAATCGATACACAATCCTTCCTCTTTTTGAATCAAACTCACTGATTTCGATCTTGACTCTATCCCCATGTACTACAAGTATATGATTACGACGTATATTGCCAGAGAGATAACCAGAACGATTTGATTATTATGATCCAAACGCACGTGGAAAAGGATATCTTTGATCGGGTCCACAATGGTTCCTTCATACACAAGTCGTCTTTTCCTGTTGTTATCTTTTCTAGGAGTGCCACTCTTGTTTTTTTTCATAAACAACATGGATTCGATTCATATTAATAAATTTTTATTTAACCCTAACTAATTCAAATTGCTGGTTTCTCTTTAATGCAAAAGAGAGTTGTTCTCTCTAACTTTTTCCCTATATTTTTAAATCGTCAAAAATATCTGCGAAACCAAAAGTTATCGGTTCAAATCCAAGGAAGGCCTTTTTCTATTTTAAAATAGAAAAGGAGTTCTCTTGAAACCTACCCATGAGAGCCATAGGCTATCCCCGTCCTAAGGTGCTTCTAAATGAAAGGATCTTGTCAACGTCCATAAAGAATAAAAGAATTTCCATTTCGT
>JAMFTS010001091.1:0-27581 GCA_028095005.1 Rhynchospora pubera | reverse complement strand
TGAATTGAGTCACGATTGTTTTTAAACTGATTTTTGAGGGTTGGGAACTTGATTTTAAGCATAGCTAAGCTCTTCCTGATATTGATTCATTGCAAAAACTTGGTGTTTGACTTCTTTCTCAAATCTTAACTTGGATTTCGAAAACGCTCGTTGTTGAGACGTTTTAGGTTTGTTCAAGTACCAATGGGCCGAGGAATTTCAAAACTAAGGGTATTTGGGTCTAAAACTTGGTTGCTTAAGAATCGTTTGAACACGAGTTAGTCAAAACTGAAATCTTTCGCCGAGTGAACGGACTTGTGAAACCGCTGGTTTTTGAAAAAGATTTTGTTATCCTTAGAAATTGTAAAGTGAACCCTGTCTTGTGTACAAAATTGTTTTAAAGCTTGAATCACCAACGAGCAACATCAAATCGGACAAACTTAAATAGTTGTGAAAACGAGGAGCGTTGAGACTTCTTCCCACCAACTCAACCACAAATTTTGGGGGCGGAGCTAGTAGCAAAATTGTGTAAAAAACCGGACCGACCTCCCTGGTGCGATATGTGCCAGTAGCAAAGTTTGGAGGGTGGGGCTAGTTGCGGGCTGTCAGGAATCGATACCTCAAAGCTCTCGAGGACGATTGGGTAGTCCCTGCTAGTCTCATAGTGGACCGTAACAAATAAATTGCAAAAGAAACTAGACCAAACCCACTGGTGCGACATGTGCCAGTAGCTCACTCGAAGTCAATGATTCGCGCTTAATCCTCTAGGGTGCAAAGCCCCACGACTCGACTTGCAGAATTAAAAAAAAAAATTGGTGAAAATTCGAAAATTGTTTTGAGAAGGGGGTCACTATGAGATTTCTAATTTGAACAAAAATTCTTTTGCAAAACCTTTCGGGTCATGGGAATGAACGGGTGAATAAGCTCGGGTTTGCATTGTGATTAAACGAATAGAGGCTAGGACCCTTAGCCCTCGGTCAAGGTTTCCTTAGGACCAAGAATTGCCTAAACAGAATCAAAACAAACTTAACCCTAGTTTGAGAACCCCAATTGAGCATTTCTCGAAAAGCGTGAATCGAAATCAAACTGAACTGTGCACTAAATCAATTTCCAAACTCCAAATTTCAATTTCGATCGTAAGCCTCAGTCTTGTCATTTCTTCTAAGTTTAGAGTTTTGCTTGAGGACAAGCAAGTTTTAAGTTTGGGGGGATTTGATATCTCATATTTACATTGCTATTTTGACCAGACTTTACATCGAAATCGTGACTAAAGTTTTGATTTATTGCTGTTTTTGCCTTTCTTTGCCAGTTTTGGCACTGTCTTTTGCACTTTGTTCTTATTTGTAGGGATCCAAGGAAATCAGCAAGGAAAGCAGCAAGTCAGGTGCTAGATGACTCATACCTAGCCTAGACCAAGCCCCGACTCAGCCAATGAAGCAGCCCCGCTCGAATCAAGACGTTTCGCGAACCAGACCCTGCAATTCAGACCGAATTCCCCTGAATTCGGACCGAATTCCTGCGCAGACTTCTCCTGAAAATCCAGCGACATCAATTCGGTCCGAATTCCTCTGAATTCGGTCCGAATTGCTATACATGGAAGGTGTTCTGGCAGCGTTATGGAGGCGTTTTCCCCACCTGGAAGCCTCCATTTCGCCTAAAAATGAAGGGAAACGTGTCTCAGCTGTCCAGGAGAGGAGAGAGGAGTATTTAGGCGCCTTCCATCTTTGGAGAGGGGCAACTTTCATTCCATTTTTGACCTTTCTCTCTCCAACAGATCCAAATCTGGTTTTTGGGCACTTTTCCTTGGCTTGTGCGACTTGGACAGGGGGAGAGACGAGTTAAGGGCGATTGCTTGCTGCTCTGACGGATTCCTCACTTTCTCTTGTGCATTTGGCAGTGGTTTTATCTCAAAAACTGGGTTATTTGTGTATTTCTAGTACTATTTCTCTATTTTCTGGTTTTATGGATTGTTTAGTTTTATGTTCTGTTATTTGCATTGTTTCTCTTAGCATGTTAGGCTAAAAACTTGTTGCTTTAGGGAATGATGTAGCTTAGATTTAGGTTTTGCTTGGTTTACTTGTTTTGTTGATAGACGAAGTTAATTACCCTTGGGGTTTTTATTGAAATTGCTTGTGTTTTGGACCGTTTACTACTGTATCGCTCGACTTTTGTACGCGCGCATTTGTTGGGAACTTCTTTACATTATATTAATCGAGTCCTGTGCAAGTATTTCGAGGTAGGTCAATGGCGAAAGTCGACCAATTAATAACCAAAAGTGAACGTTTCTAGTTAGGCGAAAATCTAACTGGATACCTCGTAGAAAACCATTGGTAAACTCGAGTAAGTCCACCGAACAACGAAAGTTGGGGGTGCAATACACTCGATGAGGGTTATTCAACACTAGATCCCATTCCAAATACCGTACCCGATAGGCGAAAGCGGAGGGTTAGGGAGTTAGGTTTGGCTAGATGGACCTTTGGCTTGAGTAAATCAACAAAAGGGTAAACCATAGCATTTACACAGTGGAATTAGCGAGGCCAAATACGACAGTGCTAGGTCTTGCGACTCTGTGGCCAGTTCTAAGTGAAATCAAACCCGAAGGCATTTTTATTATCGTATCTTAATTCGTTAGAAAACCCCAAAAATTTCTATTTCAATCGTTTTGCATATTTTTGTTACTTGCAATTGCATAATTTTATTTTCCTTTAATTTGTTCAATTTGAGTTACCGATTCTCTTTTCAATTTTTATTGTCTGGATTTAACGAAATAATAAGAATAATACTCATATCTATCTCTGTGGATTCGACACCTTTACTCTACTACAAACGACTAGTCGAGTACAAGGATTATTTGTTTGACCTTGGTTCACACCCTCGATCACTTACAACAAATCAAGTAGGACATCAAGATAATATTTTATATATATATCATTAATGATTTAACTTTACAATTACAAACTACGAAAGCAAATTGCTGGTCTTGTTAATTTCACAAGTGAAGCACATTTTAAAGGTTATATTTAGAATTCATTTAGTACAATATATCAATATGTCAAAAAATTATCCACATGCAGTTTATAATTATGTTCATTATTCTTCTTAATCTCTTAATCGACTACAAAATTAATTAATTTTTTACTTTATAATTTTTGGTGAAAATATATATTTCGTGTAACATTAAAAGGCCAACAGTTCAAGTTTAAGCTTTAAGATTTAAATTTAACACAAATTGATGTCATAAATTACGATAATAATACTTAGAACTATCATTTTTATTTTTATTTTCAAATCGCATCATATTTGATAAAATAAACAAATAAATATATCAAAGTTATAGATAAAATATTCATCATTAGACCATTTAATTTTCATAATTAATATTGGATCAATATTAAAATTGTCAAAACAAATTATTGTCAGTAGAACTTAATTAACTTATTAATAACAGATTAGCACTTAAAATATTCCAAAAGACTAAAATTTATTAGTGAATTTTACTGACCTCTAGATCTGAAACTTTGGAAGTAGACTTTGCTGAAGGATGTAAATACGAGCAAGGAATTGCTCTCACATGTGCAACGAGGGACCACCGGACCACACCATTTGTTTTCACGCAAAGTTTTACAAGTTGTACACTTTATTGCCTTGTGTTGGTCATCTTATTTTTGCATTTTTATTTCCCAACAAGACCTGCGGAAAAGGAAATAACTATTAACTATGCAAACATAAAAATATGGAAATTTATAAATCAGCCCAAGATGCATCTAAAATAATATAAGAAACCATCCATCAAACCAGAAAAAAGAAATCATAAAAAAGAAAAAGAAAAGAAAAATGAAAATTGCTTAGTGGCCACATCCTCTCTTGTAAGTTGTAAATAAAATGGTGATCATAAAGTCGGTGGATATTTCGACCTCTTTGCGGCAACTTTGAATTGGATCCGTGGGTCCTCGAGCCAGATTCTCAACTAAAATTAAGATAAATAAACTTTTTAGAAAAAGAAATAACATAAAACTATTTGGTCGGTACCATAAGCTGCTATCACGAGAAAACAGTATCCATTATCATGTCCAATTACTAGCCTTCCGATCAAAGGACGATCTGTAATTGCACGAGAGAGATTCGATTGTTTTTTGTCTGACCAGTCTATTTTCACTTAATCCAAAGCATGTAATTTTCATTGGATGGCTCTGATTTGTTCCCTTTTGTGTATTTTACTATTGTTCTGAATTCTAAGGATTAAAACTTAAGTTTGAACCTCGAATTTAACAACAAATAGCCATAGGAGGGATATTTAACTTACAACATCTAAAATGAACTACAATTGCTTGCACTAGCGCTAGTGCATTTGACATTGATATTGTTTTTTTTTTCCTTTTGATTTTATATGGCATATTATGAGGCACAATTTATTAACATATGTTCATTATTAAAATATGAAATATAAAATTGATTCTATCTTTAAATTAACTTTTTAATTGCTAGGTCAATGGTTCGATGCATTTATGTGCTTTTTCAACTACTTTCAGGGAGAAATTATGGCATCTAACTTATCGAAAATATAGTGGATAATAATTAATTAGTTTTTGATGAATTAGGTTTTATTGGTCCTTCCTTAAATAAATAAGTAGTGATAATAAAAAAAAATTAAAAGATTTGATGATGATCACGTAGAAACAATCATCACAGCATTTCCAAAGCATCAAACAAAAAGAAAAAAGAAACTATATGATTGAGTCCAAAGAGAAGGTATGACATTGTATTGGGTTAAAGAAAAAGAAATGCAAAACCAAATTTTATTTGACAGATTGGTGATTCTCTTAGTTGAAGAAAAAAATCATTTTCTAGGAAATAGATAAATATGGGCTGTCGCTCTCAGTTCAAAAAATAAAAATTAGGGAATAAAGCTGGAGCTATACTAGAAAATGCTAATAATAATTGTAGGGTCTGCAATTGAACATAACAACAGAGAAACAATCGCTGAGCTGAGGACAAGATTGTCATTTGTCATGCAGTCTTACTATTTGAGAAAAATAATTTAAAAACTGCCATGCTTGGACCGTTTACTTCCCCAAAATCTAACTCTCTGTTTAACAATTGGTTTGGTTTTTATAATCTCAAGTACTGAGCCTGATTAATTCCACAACCAAGAGAGAAAAAAAAAAAAAATCCCCTTGGGAAAATAACGGAGGAAATTGTCTAGCTGGGCCGATAGCCATCTCCAGAGAGATTGATTGCGTCTGCACTTAAGGTCATTGACTATTATTTTTATTATTTGTTATGCAAAAAAAAAAAAACATCGATAAACACTAATATCTCATTCATGTTTTAGGTAAAATTGTTGGCTAAATATTATTAATACTCTACCCAACAATTAATACTCGCAGAAATTCTCTGTTTTATTTTATATTAAGAACTAAGGACGCGTTTGGTTGAGGAATCGACGGAGGAATAAATTATGTAGCATAAATTTTTACGTCAAGTCATGTACGTCGGTGTTTGGTTGTGAAATAAGTAGAGTGATAACATAAATTATTATTTGTGTTAGTAATCATAATATTGTTTGTCATTATAGTTTGAAATAATATTATTTTATTTCTTATTCCACTTGTGGGTCACTTACTTAGCTTATACCACCTCTTTTAATGGTATAGGTTCTTCCACCTTATTTCATGTTATGCAAAGGATATTTGGTTACATATTCCTCCCTTATAATTAAGAATGGAACTTGCACTCAAGGAACAAAAATATCAACAATAAAACAAGTGGAATTTGTTAATGACTTATCATCTCTTGACTAAATTATTGTCATAAAGTTTAACATTAACCAGCTCTTGATCTAGTGGCAAAGAACAATGCATCTTGAGTGAAAATTCGCAGTTCGAAATTTGGCTGGGGTCTTTTATAGACATTTAATTTAAAAATAAGTTGGGAGGCTTGATCCCTGTTGTCCCTAATTTAAGGCCTAGAGGGGGTGAATAGGCACAAAAATAAAGTTCTAAACCGGTATGGTCAATATTTGGTTCAATTCAAACTTGGTCTAACAATAACAACAAATCTCAAACAATAAGGAAAGTAAAGAGAGAAGAAAAGAAGTGACACGCAATATATTACGGAGTTCCGACCCGCTAGGAAGTGCTAGCCTTAGTCGTACGTCTCCGGGAGTTCCGCAATCACGAAATAGGGCGCGCTCCGTTCAATTCCACAACGAACGGGACTACAAATTCAAACCAAATCACCTTGTTACAAGTACTCTCAAGGTGGATTGGCCTAACTCAACTAGACAAGCACAAACACTCAAAGGATTGAGGCTCTAACCAAATCACTCAACAAATCTAGCACTTGTGGATTGGTTTACACACTCTAATCTCAATGGTTTTGCTATTTTAATGCTCAAACACAGGAGGGTTTTAGAGTTGGTAGATTGGAGCTCAGAAAGACAGATTTGGCAAATTAGCAAAAGTGTTTTTGCAGTCCCAAAGGGGCTGCTATAAATAGAGGGCGCCAAAAACTCCAAAATAACTCAAAAATACCCAGTGCGTTACACGACGCAACTGGTGCGTTGTGCAACGCTCAACTAGCCGTTATAAACAGGCCAAAAAGCTGAACTATCTGTTACCAGTGCGTTACACAACGTAATAGGGCGTTCTGCAACGCACAGATAGTCGTTATAAAAAGACAGAACGAATAAGGTATCCGTTTGAATTGTCAGAGCGTTGCACAACGCAAGGGACCCGTTATGCAACGCATGAGCAAAGACAAAACTCAACGGCTAGAAAGGTGTCAGACGCGTTATGTAACGTGACGACGCGTTACACAACGCAAGGAAAACTGCTCAGGGATTAAAGGAACACAGACGCGTTATATGACGCCTTGGTCCGTTATACAACGCCTCATTAAATGCATTAAATGCTTGGAATTTTGGCTAAAAAAGAGCGACCAGAAATTCCAGAGAATTTACAAAGGCGCGTTGTGCGACCGTGCAGAGCGTTGTGTAACGCTCTGTTTACACAGTTAAAGAGAAACGTCGCACGACGGAGAAGATGCGTTGTATGACTTTCCAGGTGCGTTACACAACGTTCTGGAGCGTTGTGTAACGCACTGTCTGTTGTAACAAAACGAAAGGAAGTTCAGTAGAGTACTGGTGCGTTGTCTAACGCGACAGATGCGTTGTACAACGCACTGTACTGAAAAACCAGCATTTTAACAGCAAACTGATTGAGATTAGTTTAGAGAAAAAAATAAACTTAATCTAATGACTCTAACTAATCCAAAGCAATTTCTTGAAGCTCCAGGACGAGTGCCACACTTGCTTTAATCCATTCTTCAAATAATCTAGCTATGAAACACTAAATGGACATATTAGTAAAAAAGGTTTGGTGTTGTTTTGCAAATCGGCAAATCGAGAGAAAATGTTTAACCAACAATCCCAATTTATCTTAAAAAAAATTAACATCATAAGATCTAAACTTACATGAATTGTTATACTCTTCAAAATGCTTCTTAGTTTTCAAATTTAGAAAAAATAGATACTCTTCAAAATGCTTCTTATTGAGGACGAGAGTTCGAAATCTAGCTCGGGACTTTTATGATATTTAATTTCGAAGTAAGTTGGAGAGCTCGACTCTTATTTTATCTTAAAAAAAATACTACAATATAGAACAGAATTGTCAAGAATTAGTTCTCCTCAAACAATACAAGTCAAATAAAAATGCGCTTCTAAATTTTCTATATCCAATCAGAATGGAACTTTTGACAAATCAAATGGTATTTAGATAAATTTGTAACAACTCCATGTATTAAATTTCTTGCATCAATTTATATGTCTGAATACTCCAAAATTCTCTCTTTTATTAAAAAGTAGTTGGAGATAGGGTCTGCTCATGAGCTAGATTTGGGAAATGAAAGGAAAAAAAATGAAAACAAATTAAGGCCCTGATCAATTTTTTTTTTTTAACGTGAGAATTCATTTCATTTAAATTGATACGCAGGATTTTATTAGATCTAATTATGTGGGAATTCCAACAAAATGATACCAAATCTGTTCATTCTGATTAAATATTTTCCAACGAAATGAAATGAAATGAAAATTCCATGTTTAAAAAATGAGATTTTGATCGGAGCCTATGAGAGATGTACAAAATTGTTTACTCGTTCCATGAAGGAAAAGGATGGAATGAAAAAGAAGATCGGGAAGGGAAGAAAGAGATAGAATTTACGAAGGTTTTGGAGTAAAGTTCTACTTTGAATTGGGAGTTATAATTTTTCAGACATCTTTTCCATCCCATTTTTTTCCTCCAACAATGAGATTGCTCTGGACTAGATCCTTCGTTGCTAAGGATAGATGGACATAGCCAATTTAAACTTAACTTGAAACTTTATTAGAAATATTTAAAATTTAATTCGATTCCTATGATAAAAAGGCTTCTCCCCTTTTCAACCTCTCAAAAAAAAAAAAAAATACTAAGATGTATTGGCACGGAATTTTTTTATTGTTTTTTGAAAAATATATGAGGACTATAATATAGCTAATGCGGTCGTGCATAATTGAACAGTAATTGCTACTAAATAACACTTTTGCTTTCAAAAAGGAACCTGGATTTTATTTTATTTTATTTTTTAATCTGGGAAAACCCAATTAGCTGAGTTAAATGAGAGGGTCAGATCAAGGATCAGGTCCATAGTTAGAGATGGCAATCATTTCAAATTAATTTAACAATAGGGTATAAGCCAATTGGCACTTAAATAAACAGGAAATTGCCAAATAAAACTAAGCCCCAAGAGGTTCTAGCATGAAGGCCTCTTCTCACTGGTTCCTCTTTCTGTTTTGAGTTCAGTACAATATCTTTCTCTCCTTTCCTCTCTTTGTGGGTCAAGGGATTGCCATCCGTGCCTTCTTCTCCTGCATAATGTAAGTCATGTGTTCCTTCCCTTTTTCTCTTGTACCTTTCTTATCTCTGCCAAGATTAAAACTTTGGATTTTAATTATCTCGTACTAGATAGATAACAAGGGTTTTAGTAAGTGCGATCATTAATTATGCTCTTTTCGTTTCCTTGGCACTGGTTCTGACATGGGTTTTCTTTCAACTTAGAAAAGAATTTGAGTGTGCCGATTACTTGGTTCTTTTGTAGAGATTTTAGTACCAACTTCTTCTCCCATGCTTAAATGTTTCAATTTGGTTTGCTCCTACCTTTATGATGTCGTTCGTGCTGTGAGCTTTTCTCTGAAATTTGCTAAAAACCAATTTGGTATGTCAATTTTGAGTTGCTTTTGTTCTTGCGCCATGTCTTAATAGCAAATGAGATATTTTCATAACAAAAAAATGTTCAACTATTATTCAACGCAAGCACTTCCTGGTTATTAATTTATGTAAACATGTACTAGTGTCAGCACAACCTAAGAGAAAAAAAATAAGGAAAAAGGACACCCGCACGTAATTGCCAATTAATGGAATCATTCTTTCCTTTTAGGTTTAAGATTTTCTTTGTCTCCTCCATTGCTTTGGCTTACTTGCTACATCATTTCTCTCTCTTAAAACAAGCTAATTTTTTTCATCCTAATCTCAATATTCCAGCTCTAAGAGTTTAAAAGTCAATTTCTAAGTATTCCGGCGACAATGAGCTCTAATGGAAGCACACTCCCATGGTGGATCGGGTCTCAGGTTCTTTACACTGAGCCATTAGTTAGCCAGTTCAAGCCCCTATCTGTTGACAACACAAACCGCGGGGACCAATTCACAATTTGTACCAGACAGAGCCATCAGGTGATAGATCCGTTGCCCAAGCCGGGCCTGGAGAAGGCGGCTGATTCTGGCCTCAAATTCTCCATATTTCCAGGTACCTTTATGTAAAAGTTTTCTGCTTTTTAAGCTCCTGTGGTGGCCACTATTTGATGTCTTTTTTCCCATTCAATAATTGTTATGGACCATTGGTGTCTTGGGTGTATATTGGTCTTTTGCAGTCATACCCTTTTAAAAGCTCGAACTTGTGCTTATATTCTAAGGTAATTATTTGAGGTTCTGTTTATTAGAATAATTAGAGAATTGATAATAATATTAGGAGTAACTCTGCAATTTGGATATGAATTCCATTCAACAGTAGGCTTCCAAAAAAGCTTTATTAACTGAAGCATATATAAGATGGTTTTAACTATTCCCTCTTTTTTTATAAAAAAATGTGCAATTTCAAAATATCACTTATGGTCCTCACACTTAAGCTTAAGCTTTTATTTGGGTATTAATGTAAAAGAGTGTTGCTTGTTTTTGTGGTCCTTGAACTATTAGCAAATAGTGACCTTTAAGGCTTCAAGTGTCACATTTTCTACAAAAGCAGAAAACCATGATATGTTTTTGTTATGGTAATAAATAGAGCATCATTGAGAAAATCGTACACCTATCATATGTTGTGATTTTTCTATCTTATTCTAACTTTAGAAAGACACATGAGTGGCCAAAAAAAATATTACTCAAAACACAACTAAGGTGGTCCTTTCCATAAAGAGCATTTCTTTTCCAAAGTCCTTTTTACTGTTTGGTACTTTTATCTGCTGTAGATTACTGTTTGCCACTTGGTACTTGGTACTGTTATCGACAAATCATTTATTGAACCTTTGTTGCATGTCACTTAACAAGATACTTAAGCTTCTCTTTGACTTGACATCCTTTTGGTACCCTTATTCTAGGACCCAAGATTACAATCATAACAGTTCTCATTTTCTAGTGGAAAATTTTGGGCACCTCTAGGGACCTCAAAGTATTCTGGACTATCCCTCAAAAAAAAAAAAAAAAATGCTCCCTCCAAAGGAAAAAAAAATGTGTTGTCTGCACCTGCATACTGGTGCTACTAACCATAAGATATACTCCTAGTTTTTGAAAGTGCTATTCTTCCTTGTTAATTTGTTATTTTATAGGGTTCTAACTGATTTTTCCATCCATTTATTAAATTCCTATTGTTAAATTGATGAGAAATCATCTAATACAGAATTTTTTTTTTAAAATAGGGAATTTTGATATGGGAAGAAACCAGAAATCCCTAGAACCAACTGTTGCTGTTCCTCCACCATCTTCTTATCCAGAATTTCAAGGCCGGTTTGAATTGGGCCTGGGTCAATCCATGGTATGTACTTTTGTTTATCGACTTTTAATACAATATCTGTAATGGTTTATGCTTAATCAAATAAATAGAAATCAAGTACCAAGAAGCAAAGTGTTGCATGTCAGAACCTTGGTGGCTTGCTGGTTTGACCTGGTTCTGGTTCCATTCTGATGTGCAGTGTCTAGTAGTATGATGTACTAGCCTACAAATTTTGAGGTCTTTATCTTCTTTGTTTTTTTTTCCTTTTTTTTTTTTGGTTTGAATTCCATTTTAATCTGGGGAATTAACAAAGTGAATACCAATTGTGGTGAAGTTGCCATTTCTTACTAGCTGAGTCTAATGCCACTAAATACTCTTGGTACAATGGTCATTTATATGTAGTGACCAGATATCACATTGTCTTCTCCCGACATCTTAAGTTAGTTATCCTCCATTTCAGTACCATCGAAGCCCAGTACAGTTAACTTATTCTCGGTTCATTTTCACTGTCAAACAGGTCTCTCCAAACTTTTCTTATGCTGACCAGTGTTATGGCCTCCATCCAACCTATGGATCTCAACAAATGGTTTGTATTTTTTGTATTTGCTTCAATTATGATCATGTTATTTCTTTATGTCCCATAATTAGTATTTCAGTCTTTTTAATTTTTCAATTTTACAAATGCAGCAAGGAAGAATGCTGTTGCCACTGAGCATGACAAATGAGGGGCCAATTTATGTAAACGCAAAGCAGTTTAATGGCATTTTGAGGCGTCGCAAAGCCCGTGCAAAGGCAGAGAAGGCAAACAAGCTAGCCAACGCTCGCAAGGTATATACCTCTGAAATTTTGGTAAATCATAGTAAATATTTTAGGTTATGAACTGAAACTAAGGTTGAAGCAGTAACAAACTACAAAGTACTACTTTTTTCTTCAATGATGTCGAACATAAAATTGTTTCAAAAGAAATATTGAACATAATCTGCTTACAACAGTTCGTATATATTTGGAATTAAATGTTGAAAACTATTTTGATCAAATTTTAGTCTTATTTTGTGTTTAGCGGAAAAAGTGCCAATGTCTGAGTTGACACAGCTTATATTTTTATGCTATCCACCTTAGCTGCTGGTTGGATATTGTCTGAAAATATCTTTAAGATATTGGTCATAGTTGTAAAGATTTGACTTCATATAGTTTTTAAGAAAAATGTTATCCTTTATCTTCATAAAATATTTGCATCCCTATTTGCATTCCTTTTTTTTTTTTGCATAAAGAGGTCCAAGTAGGTTCCCTAGGAACAGGAGCCAAAGATTACAGGTCTTAAGGAAGTAGATAAGTAAGGGAGAAAAGGTATTTACTAAAAGAAGATATGTGTTGCTTTTCAGCCTTACCTGCATGAGTCACGCCACCTACATGCTATGCGCCGTGCCAGAGGAGCTGGTGGCCGCTTTTTGAACACCAAAACAGAAGGCAACAAGACCTTTGACAAGAGCAACAAAAGTCAGAACTCCAACTCAATCACAACTTTCCCTCCGAGTGTTAATTGTACTTACCCAAATGCACCTCAGACCCGACTTGTTAACTCTCCCAGTTCTGAGGTTCTTCAGACAACTGAGCTTGTGACCAATCCCAACTCTTTAACCCGGTCCGGGAGCCTTTCTGGCTCAGAGGTAACAAGTGTGTACTCCCGGGAAAATCTGGTCCACGTGGACCACTACCAGGCAGCGTTTTATCACCCAATGCAGAATTTACTGGATAGTGATCATGCCACTCCCGGTGGTTTCTCTGTTAAGTGGGCCACAGCAGCTGATGGCTGCTGTGACCTTCTTAAGGTTTAAAGAGAGGAAGCTCAGGAGAGATTAGGTTTTATTTCTAAATTTGATCTTTTATATTTGGAAAATGGAACTGGTATTTCTCCTGAGCTTCACATGACCAGGTGGAATAACCGTCGACGGTCTCCTCTGGTTCAAGGCAACTCATTCTTGGCTTTGGCTTTTCTTGGGGACTTCTTCAGAGCTCTCAAACAGTTCTGTTGGTAGCCTCAGGGCTTGTAAATATCCATCGGGTCACTTGTCTAATTAGTCTAGACCCATTCTATTATGCTGTTGTTTGTGCTTTTGTAATAAACACCAGAAACTATGAACTGGTTGGTTTGGTAGTATTTTAGCTAGAGTTTGTGCTGTTTTGTTTGGTATCCGGTGTGTTTAATGATCTTTTGAGAACTGAGATTTAATAATGTAGCACGAGTAATGAAACATGCAACCTTTGACATGTTTTAAGAATTGTCTTTCATGATGAATTTTTTGCTGTTTTGTTGTTTCATGACCATTTAAGAAATATGCTTTCATTTTATGGATGATTGGATTCCTCACTGCTACTTCCCCCCCCCCCCCCCCCCCTTTTTGGAGGATATAGCCATTTAATTTTATCAAGCATCCCTTTCTTTTGGGATATTGATGAATTGCCTTATTTTCTTGCAACTTCATGCTTTAAACTTGCAAAGAGGACCGGTTTTCGGCTGTTTAAGTCAAGCTGGAAGGCAGCAGAAATGAAATCAGTAGGTCTCGCTTTCTTATCAGCAAACCTTTTAAAATAACACAAGACCAAAAGTCCAAATCGGAAACTCAAATGAGTCGATTACATATAAGATGGGGTCGTTCCATCAAGAGTGATTTCATTTTGTAATGAGATGCAACCTTTTTTCTTACTCTTAATAGGCCAGAGACAAGTAGTAGTTAGTTCCATTAGTATATGACAGTGCAAGAGTCAAACTGGTCTCTGCTGGTCAAAGATTGGGTTTGACCATAACCAATAGACTCATACAGACACAGCTCATGTTTGATCTCAGTTTTTGGTAGTAGAATTACTATTGAATATTGACCTAACGCACTCGCACTATGTAATGTTGTATATATAAATAAGGATGCAATTTTGTTAGTACATATGTATATTCAACCTCAAAAAAGAAAAAAAAATAAAGGAAATTGATTAGTGTCATCGCACTAATTATCGTTCGTGCCATCGCGCTGCACAGCATCTCAGCGAAGGTCAGAGCAGCACTCTATCCCCTCTACTCATCTAGTGCGTATTTTTTGCTCATTTCGTTATTATAAGTGTTCACTTTATTAGATACAAATGTTCACTTTGTAGTAGAATTGTTCACTATTTTATAAGTGTTCGCTATGTTCACTATGTTCAGTTTGATTTTTTTTTGCCAAAAGTTCAGTTTGGTCAATACAAATGTTCAGTTAATTGAGTATAACTGTTCAGTTAGTTACAATAAAAAATATAAATGTTATGAGCAAACATGTTTATTTTATTAAGTATAAATGTTTAGTTTAGTAAGTATGAATGTTCAGTTTAATAAGTATAAAATGTTCAGTTAGTTGCAGCAGAAATATAACTATTATAAGAAAAAAACCAAGCGAAAGGGTCACGAACCGGACAAAAAACACATGGAAAAATTAGAATTGGAAATGAACCAATCCGGTTCAAATTAAATTTTTTCCGATTCTACCCTTGCCTCCTAACGCATCTCTTGATCACGAGCGACTCTGACTCTAGCGCGATTCTGACGCATTAAACTGAACACTTCTTATTATTAAACTGAACATTTGTAACACACAGCAGCGATGGTAGGGATGGTTTATTTAGCGATGGCAGTTATAATAGCTGATAATAAATAAAATTACAAATTTACAATTGGTATATCGTTTTGGGCCCTTTTAGATGATTCTGGGCTGATTGTAGTTATCAGGGCCTTCTTTTCATCGAGAAATCAATTTTCTTCCTGGAAACTCCAACTTGTTTTTATATTTGTCAAAAAAAAAAAAACAAATTGCTTCTTTTTTTTATGAAAAAAAGGGGTCAAGCCCCTATCTTATAAAATTGAAATAATTACAGAGTTATTAGCCAGAAGGCAGAAGTGAGAGTTCTGAAAAAAAAAATACAAATAACTAAAAAAAATAAGAAAAATAATAAAGACTCATGAGCAATCAAAACATGATTTTAAAGTGAAGATCAGTACATCAATTTTTCTTACGGAAAAAGTCCACTAAAATTTTTTTAAGCAAAAATGAGGATCTGAGACCTCATCTTAAATTAAATTAAGAAAAAAGTTTTGCGAGGTGCTAAAGTTACAAAAAGTAACAGTAAGTAGCAGTAAGTAACACGCTGAAACAAGTCCCACTAAAAATTCAGAAATGATAACTATAATATATAATTTTGTCATCCTTTACTATCGCTAAATATAAAATGAACACATAAAACAGACAAGATAAACATATAAATGATCAAAATGAACACTTACAAACAAATAAGTGTTTTCATCTTTTGTTCAGAATTTTATATGCACATTCAACTTATTTTTATTAAACTTATTTATTTTTATGTGTTCATTTTGATCACTATATATGTTCACCTTATCTATTTTATGTGTTCATCTTCTGTTTAGTAATAGTAAGGGATAATAAAACTGCAGATGATAATAGGCTCCGTTTGGATGCGTTGAGAATAAGGTAGGAAGAAGGAAGAAGGGAAGAAATTTATTGGGAAGGGGTAAATTTATTGGGAAGTGTGTAACTTTTGTGAAGAATTTGGATGGTTAGAAATAAATTTATTGGTAAAAAGTGGTTATTCCTTATTCCTTATTCCGAAAAGAAGCCATCCAAACGGAGCCATAATCAATTTCCCTAAAATTGTCTTATTTATAAAAAAGAAAAGTGTATAAACTTTTATATGCTTTAGAAATGTGTAATGTGTTGCATAAAATGGATAAAATATCATAGTACTTAGCTAATGAATAGTACAAGAATAAAGAAAATACATACAAAAATTATAGAGCAATAACAAGAGAACTCAAACCGCAAAGACCTCATGAAGAGAGCTGATTTTACTCTCGTAAGAAACACTTGAAAAGAAAAGGAATTCCGGAGTCAAGGACTCAAGGGAGCCTTTATTTTCTAAATAAAATCAAATAATAAACCAAAATCCGGTAAAATATTCTTCTTAATGTGTGCGTTTGGATCGTTGGAAAAAAGAAGAAAAAGAAGTGTTGTACTAAACGTCTCTAGGTTTGTCGATTGCAAAACAATATCATTTGGCATTTAACAATCTTCTTTGAGTTTTATAGGAAGAAGATACAATTTATGAGGACTTGGATAAAAGCTTTAAGAAAGATCAAGATCAAGTCATTAGAGAGCTTGTAGGCTAGTTTAGACTAGGATAGAAGGTTTACTTTAGTCCTTGTTTATCCTTGAAATGGTCTAGATAGCGAAAAGCTCAATAAACCAGCAAAATCCTGTTTTCTGTGACCTAGCGTCGTACAACGCTAGATTGAGTTACACAACGCTAGAACAGCTAAATTCATACTTTTGTGAATCAACGTTGCACAACGCTATATAGAGTTAGGCAACGCTGAGTCACAACGTTGTACAACGCTAATCAGAGTTGTACAACGCTGCAGTTAAGAAACTTGGAAAATTTCCTGAGTACCATCGTGCAACGCCATATAGCGTTGCACAACGCCACAAAAATCCCAAGTTAGCTGTGCTGTTTTTACATGCAAAGTCTCTGGAGACGTTAGCCAACGTCTTTCAGCGTTGGGTAACGTTAGCGTTGTGTGACGGCATATAGAGTTGTACAACGCTCTGTTGAATCTGTCAGAGTTGTTCCTTTTGTCTCCCTTTAGCGTTGTGTAACGCCATGCAGTGGCAAGCAACGCTCTGACAATTTCCAACGGAATTGTCGGAGCTTTCCTTTGGTTTTACACTCCTGCGTTGTGCGACGGCAAATAGCGTTGCACAACGCTCTGACAGACCAACGGCTATATTAAAGAGCCGTTAGAATTTACAACGGTCATATTCCAGCGTTGTATAACGCTATTCAGCGTTGTACAACGCTGTAGCCTGTTTTTGCTGGGGAACTGCTCATTTCGAGCCCTATATATATCCACCCCTTGTTCTCTCTCTTAAGGTTGCTTCACTTTGCAAAATTAGACCAGAATTGAGCCTTTGAGCATAGGGATACTCTCCCACTTGAGCTTTTCATAGCTAGACCATCTTGAGAGATTTAGTAGCCTCAAACACCACCGCCCCGACATTGTCGCTAGGTGTAGGTTGGAATAGGTTGAGAGCTCTTCTCCTTTGAGGCCGTTGTGCCATTCGAGTTAGGCCGATCCGCCTCGAGTGTCCTTGTGACGAGGTGATTCGGTTCGAAGTTGTAGTCCCGTTCTTGTTGGAATTGAACGGAGCGCGCCCTTTCGTGGTAGCGGAACTCCCGGAGACGTACGACTAAGGCTAGCACTTCCTAGCGGGTCGGAACTCCGTAATCACATCGCGTGTTCAATTTCTCTCTCTCTTTCTCTCTTTATTATCTTGCATTGTGAATTGCTTGTGTGCTTGCTTGTATTGGGTACCAATTGAATTGTGTTAGGGTAGTTCATACCAAACCGGTCCAAAACCTCAATCGCTTCCGCTAAACCTTGATTAAGCCGCCCCCATTAGGGACAACAAGAAGGAAGAAGAAAAAAAAATTAAAAAACAATCCAAACTTTTCACAAAGTTACACACTTTCCAATACTTTTTCTCACTTCTTCCCTTCTTTCCTTCTTCCCACACCTATCCAAACGGAACCAATGGTATGAATAATGTTTTCGTGTAATCAAGAATAATATAAATATAGAAGATTGATGATATTTGCCCATCATAATCATGATTTCGCCTAAATATCATTCACGAATTCACACTAAGCGCATGCATTTGGTTATTGAGAAATTTAAACAAAAAATGTCAAATGTTTATACTTTATACAATACCATTTTGATTGATAAAATAAAGGCCAGCTTTCACATGTGGTTCTGGATAAGATGGACGAGCCTATGTAAAATATATAGAATAAATTATTATCTCTATTTTTAGTGTTGATCTAAATGTTATTCAAAAGCAAATATGAACATACTAAAGAAATACTATCTAAGTTCTGGTATTTTATTTTCTAATTTAATAAATTGGACTATGGCCATTAGAAAAATAAAATGAATTAGGTGAATTAGTTTAATTGTTTGTAAATCACACGTTTTTCCATTCGTTTGTTATATATAAAATATAAAAAATATTGATTAATGACGATGTTTTGAGACATTTTAAAATTTTTTGCAATTATATATTTGTCTTTTAACCTTGAACCCTGAATCAAATATGTACAAAGGATCGGAAATTACCTTCATTATTTTAAATCCTGATTACATGAATTAAACAGAATTAAGAAAAATAAATTATCTTTACATTTGCGGTCCCTTGTTGAATTACTCCAACATTTAATGAATACAAATGACCTTTTATTTGACAATGCAATTCGAATCTATATAATTTTATGTCATCAATCAACCATCATAAAGACCGAAACAAAGTACATTATCTCAAAGTTTATCCAAATCCCCAACTGTAAATACGGCCGGTGCACTGATTACTGATACACACATACACTACCGGGGACAGTGCGGGGAGTTTGGGACCCACTTGTCAGTCACTTAAATCTGAATTTATCAACAATTCAGAGCCGTGGCCTCCTTCGCACCTTCAATCTAGCACGCACCGAACCCATCCATAGTCCCACTTTACCCGAACATCTGTCACTCGATCCGAACCGTTGATATCATTAGATGCATGCTCCGTCTCAGATCCGACGGACAAAAATGTCTTACGCACCCCAACTAATTCTCCGACTCCTCAGGGGATCAGCCTCTACAACCGCGTGTACTTCGCCTTCTCATCTCTCCTGGCGGCCTAGCCTCCCTTTCATTTCTGTTTCTCACACTAAATAGGGTTTATAGCTCTGATAAGAGAACAAAAACAAATCAGGAAAAAAAAAAAGAAATGGGAGGGAAGAAGGAGAGAACGGAGGGTTTAGGTCGCGCGTTGATAAAGCAGCAGAACCGAAAGGCGATCGAGGCGAAGGAGAAAGGTCGCGCAATCCACCTCCAGAACCGCAAGGTTCTCGAGTCCTACACTGAGATCAACGAAATCGACGCCATCATCGACAAATCCGATGAGGCGTCTCTCCTCCTCTCCGGCGGCGCTTCTTCAGACGCCGGGTCCTCTGACCTCCTCATCTCTGCGTATGTTTGTAATTTTTTTTGTGGGTTGATTGGTTTGTGCCTTTTTGAGCGAGATGGTTGATTGGTTTTTGTTGGGTTTTGTTGATTTTGTTGAAGTGATGATGCTGGAGACATGACAGCAGAGGAGAGGAGGCAAGCGCAGAAAGAGGAGGAGGCTTTGCATGCGAGCAATCTAAAAGTTCCTCGGAGGTGTGTTGCTGTTTATTTTTATTTTTATTTTATTTTACAGTATAATTAGGGGAAATATGAGATGAATTTAGCTTTTAGTTGAACATTATTGCCTTATTGGTCATTTGGGAGAAATGAAGTGTTGATGCTACTGTACTGTTTTGTTGGGTATATGAATTTGGAACATTTTAGTTTTTGGTTGTAGGTGTTTGTTGATTTTTACTAAAGTTAAAGGTTTTGGTGTTTCTGTAGGCCGCCGTGGAATTCTAATATGTCAGTGGAGGAGCTGGATGCTAATGAAAAACAAGCTTTCTTAGAATGGCGTAGAAAGCTTGCAAGGTCAGATTTAGAATTTATCTTAAGTGTGTGGGTGTGTGAATTTATCTTATTGCTTGGTGCGTAGTTGAGGTTGTGGAGAATTTTTTGTAAAAGATCTGGAATGTTGCTGTAATAATTATGACAGTGGTACTCTGGTACTAGAGCTTTATAATACCTTGATTGTGTATGTAGATTGGAGGAGAATGACATGCTTGTGCTTACTCCCTATGAGAAGAATCTTGATATATGGAGGCAGCTCTGGAGAGTACTGGAGCGTAGTGACCTGGTATGGTTCTTTTCAATTACCTTTTTTGTATTTAACTATCTTGGATTTATGCCAGTTGGTGAATATGATGGAATTGGAATTTCAATTTGTTTTACCCATTGATTTTGATATCATTTCTGTCAATGCTGAGCTGTGTAACATGACTGTGCTCTTTTGTTCTATTTTTTTTTTATTGTGCTTTTGTTCTATTGTTAGACCAGTGATTATATTATAGGGAGCCCAGTTTGGCCTTGAATTGACTTAATTCAACACTGATGGTTATTTGAAGAAAATTAATTACAGGTTAAATTGGAAAAGTTTCAGGTTGTTAGCTTTAATAACTTGCATGCTTCTATTAAATGATTCATCATTGTTGTAGAATACTTTTAATGAAGGTGTTGACTTATACAATATTTGTAATTCTTTTTATTTGTTTTGTAGATTGTAATGGTGGTTGATGCTAGGGATCCCTTCTTCTACCGCTGCCCTGATCTTGAGGTATCTGATGTCATTTATGTCATTTTTTTCTTTAGTTTTGTGCGGTTCAGCACATTCATAGTTTTTTGCTCTTGTATTGTCTACTAAGATATACTTGGTTCTTGATTTTTATGCTTCGAATAAAAGTTGAATTGAGGCATAAACATTTTGCTCTGGCTTAGAAACAAGAAAACAAAAATATCTGGTTTGGTGAAAATATTTACGGATGAAAAATTTACTCATAGCCTGGCTGTATAAACAATCCCTGCAGGTTAAACATGCTTATGTTTTCATTAAAATGCAGGAATATGCGCTGGAAATAGATGAACACAAGAGAACTTTGCTCCTTGTTAATAAAGCAGATCTCTTGCCCTTCAATATCAGGCTAGAACATAAACCGCACTTCTAAGAATTACATCCTTCTTTCAACTCCACATACAATTTCTGATACTTATTTTTATTTCGCAACTGCAGAAAGAAATGGGCAGAATACTTCCACCAACATGACATCCTTTTTATTTTCTGGTCGGCCAAAGCTGCCTCAGCTGCTATAGAAGGCAAGACATTAATCCAGGAGCCTGAGTCACAAGAGTCTGACTTACCAGGATTGGATACCAGAATTTATGGGCGGGATGAGCTCCTGACCCGGCTGCAAGCTGAGGCGGAATCAGTTGTTGCAGCAAGAGAGAGACCTTCATCAAGCTCATCAACTACATCAGAGAAAAAACAAGTAACTGTAGGCTTTGTTGGTTACCCAAATGTTGGCAAGAGCTCTACAATTAATGCACTGGTAGGTGCAAAGCGCACTGGAGTGACCTCAACTCCAGGCAAGACAAAACACTTCCAAACCCTAATAATCTCTGATGAGCTGGTATTATGTGACTGTCCTGGCTTAGTTTTCCCATCATTTTCTAGCTCAAGACATGAAATGGTAGCATGTGGTGTTCTACCTATTGACCGAATGACTCAGCACAGGGAGGCCGTACAGGTCGTGGCAAACCGGGTTGCGCGCCGTGAACTTGAGCGGATCTATAATATAAGGTTACCAAACCCGAAACCTTATGAGCCACAAAACAGGCCACCAACTTCCTACGAATTGTTGCGGGCTTATTGTGTCTCTAGGGGACATGTAGCGTCTAGTGGGTTACCTGATGAGACCCGCGCTGCCCGCCAGATGCTCAAGGATTATATTGATGGGAAGTTGCCCCATTTCGAGTTGCCTCCTGGAACGGATACAAGTGATACTAAGGGGGAGGATAGTGGATCAGGTTCAGATGAGGAGGGGGAGCCAGAACCTTCTTCAGGGTCCCTGCCTGATAAACGCGAGTTGGAGGATTTGGAGGAGTTTGATTCAGGCTTTAAAGGCAGTAAGGTTGTGAAGAAGAGAGAGAATAAGAAGGAAGGATCACACAAGCAACACAAGAAGCCGCAGCGTAAGAAGGATCGATCATGGCGTGTAGGAAATGACGGCGGTGATGGGATGCCAGCAATAAGGGTTTTCCAGAAGCCTGCAGTTAATTTTGCAGCTGTAAGTGCTAATGGGAGTGGTTAGTAATTGCACTTGCAGCCAGTGATTTTTCAGTTTGTGTTGATGTCCTGGGTCTCATACAAACTGAAAAGAAAGAATATGCCAGGAAGATGAACTCATATATAATTGAAATACATGGCTACATAGTGTTTGCAGAATTGCAGTGGCTGGTGGGAGCGTTGGGTTTTGTTATATTGGAAGTAAAGAGTATCCACAAATATGTTCTTTTCAATTTCAGAATTTTATTCATGTTCGTTTTTACTTTTGAATTAAGATATGCTTTCTGATTTACTGGTGCCTGGTGGTGTGCCATAACCAAAAAGAAAAAAGACTTGTAAAACCAAATGCACGAAAGCCGTAAACATAAAAAAAGGGACTATATTAAAGATACGAGGGTAACAAGGTCGAAGTAAAAGATAAGTTTCGGCAACGACACGTTGCAACTCTGTATTCTTATATTCATGAAATGTGGTAAACACGGTGGAAGTCATCTTACATAACCACAATTATAGATATCAATTAGGCAAGTAGCTGACAAGCACCTTTGCGTCACTTGAGCTCCAGTGCCCTATTTGTAAATATCAGATTATGTGCGTCATCGAACCATGCATAAACCTATTTAAAAGTTACAAGAGAAAAATATCAGATTATGTGCGATATTTGTAAATAGAACGCACAAGTGAAATCACTGAAGTAGTGCGACCCCAGTGATGCTGACAATAATAACACAATAAAGGATCTTAGTATTATATGCGACTTAATCGGAGAGAATGTTGTAGATAAGCCATTGTAAGGAACTTATGAATCTCACCGATGTGCTTGTTTTAGAATAAGATGGTGAATAAAAAATGGTGAAAATTTGCTTATTTCTAAATTAAGAAATGTTGTTTAGGTGTTTAGTTAAGAATAAGAATAAAAAAATATATAAAATAATAATTTGTTGTTTGATGGTTAACTTCTTCCAATCTAATTCTAACATTTTGTTGCACCAAGAACAAGAATCCAAATAAGTTATTATGTTTTTTTTAAAATGTGTTTGACAACCCTTAAAATTAGCAATTCTGAATAAATCATTATTCCTAATTTTATTTTTCACTCAAATGTCGCGCCCAAATATTTACGCTTGGAACGACCTATTTTGACATAGCCTAGACCTGCACAGGGTTGACAATTACAAAAAGTTCGTGCCCGTTAAATTTCTTTTTATCTTCATAGAGGTAGCTTTTTTTGTCATTTTATAATGACAGTTAACACTATTTTATACTTGACATAATTCCGCTTAACAATTATGAGAATTCAGAATTAAAAAGAGTAACAATATTGTTACACTGAAAAGAAAAAAGAAAAAAATTTGAATCATCTAAGAATAAAATTAAAATTAGTTATTTGGGGTAAAAATTATCATTCCTAAACGATCAAGAATAAGATAAATCTAGAGTGGTATTTTTAAACGGTCCAACATCCGAATTAAATTTTTACCAGATGAGGGGGAGGCGGTGAAGTCGCCATTTGATAAACTTTGATGGCTAAATCTATCAATATATAAAGAAATATATCAATATATAAAGAACTATCTTAGATGATTGGTACAACTATTTTTAATATATTTAACCAAAAAAATATTTTTAACTTCTATAATATATTTAGATAGATCAATCAACGAAAATTAGAGGGCTCAGACTGCATGTCGTATGAGGAGATAATTTTTTTTTCTATAGATTATGCATGAACTATCTTAGACTTCCAAATATAACCTTAGATTTCCAAATATATTTAATTTTTAAATTAAATAATGATTGGTACAACTACTTTTAATATATTTAACCAAAAAATATTTTTAATTCAAAGTCAATGAAGTCACGGATTTTAATTAAGAATTATAAACTTCTAGCATATATTCAAATTGATTGATCAACGATAAATTGGATGGCTCAGATTGCATGTTATATGAGGGGATATATTTTTTTTTTATAGATTAGGCATGAACTACTTAGACTTCTAAATATATCTACCTTAGATATCCAAATATATTTAATTTTTAAATAATTTTTAATTTATATAAATAACAGTACAAAAAAAATTGACCCTATTTTTTACCGCATTTTAAACTTAAAATACAGCCACGGGTTTTAATATATATCTTAGATTCCTATGATGTTTGGATCATCTTCGTAATTGGATTAAGAAGTGGTTGGGACCAATTCTAGAGAGTATTCTAAACAGTATAATAAGTTTAAATGAAGATTATTATGACATGAATTATATACAGTATAATGAGTTTAAATGTATATTATTGTGAAAAAATGACTTAGAATGAATCAAGAAACGATTCAAATGCTCAAATGATACTTAGAATTGCATTATTTGCACTTTATATGCATAATTACCATGTATAATCAAATATTTTTGAATAAAGAATATATGAATCATATTCTAGACAGTATATCGAGTTTAAATGTAGATTATTGTGATGAAATGACTTAGAATGAAACAAGAAACAATTGAAATTCTCAAATGATACTCAGAATTGCATTATTTTAACTTTATATGCATAATTATCATGTATAATCTAATTTTTTTTAATAAAGAAGATATGAATCATATTCCAGACAGAATAATGAGTTTAAATGTAGATTTGAAATGCTCAAATGATACTAAGAATTCCATTATTTGCACTTTCTATGCGAATTACCACATATAATCCAATCATTTTGAATAAAGAAGAGATGAATCATATTCTAGACTGTATAATGAGTTTCAATGTAGATTATTGTCATGAGATGACCTAGATGAATCCAGAAACGATTGAAACCCTCAAATTATACTCAGAATTGCATTATTTGCACATTCTTTGCGTAATAACCGTGTAAAATCTAGTCTTTTTGAATACAAAAAATGAATATTCTTGACAATAAATTAAGTTTAAATATAGATTATTGTGATGAAAAGACTTAGAATGAATCCATAAACGATTGAAATGTTCAATGATACTCAAAATTGCATTATTTCCACTTTCCATGCGTAATTGTTATGCATAATCAAATCTTTTTTAAAAAACAAGATATGAATCATATTTCTAGATAGTATAATAATTTTAAATGTAGATTATTGTGATAAAATGACTTAGAATGAATCCAGAAACGATTGAAATTCTCAAATAATACTCAAAATTTTATGAGATGGGCTAAAATCAGCCACGACTGACGAATGCAACCGTCAGCTACGATCAAATCTCAATTTTCGAGAATCTACCAGTCGATCTGAACCGTTCAATGTGTTCTCCATATTGAAATCTCTTTGGAGACCAAATTTTACATTTTTCTGAAATTTTGTAGTATTTGTTTGATATTTTACAAAATTCTTAATCTAAACAATTCTGGACCCTTCAATAACTATGATTTTTAAAAATCTCAAAAAAATAGTAAATAAAATCAGAAAAATA
Source organism: Rhynchospora pubera (assembly GCA_028095005.1). Taxonomy (NCBI): domain Eukaryota; kingdom Viridiplantae; phylum Streptophyta; class Magnoliopsida; order Poales; family Cyperaceae; genus Rhynchospora; species Rhynchospora pubera. Next base: position 2,218 of record JAMFTS010001091.1, on the reverse strand, counting down.
TAAAATTTGGTCTCCAATGAGATTTAAATATGGAGAACACATTGAACGGTTCGGATCGATTGCTGGAATCTCGAAAATTGAGATTTGATCGTAGCTGACGGTTGCATCCGTCAGTCGTGGCTGATTTTAGCCCATCTCAAATTTTATTATTTTAACTTTATATGCGTAATTACCATGTATAATACAATCTTTTTTAATAAAGAACATATGAATTATATTCTAGACAGTATAATGAGTTTAAATGTAGATTATTGTGATTAAATGACTAATAATGAATTCAGAAACGATTGAAAAGCAAAAATGATGCTCAGAATTGCATTGTTTGCACTTTGTATGTGTAATTACCATATATAAACAAATCTTTTTGAATAAACATGATATGAATCATATTCTAGACAATATAATTTTAAATATAGATTATTGTGATGAAATGACGTAGAATGGATGCTGAAATGATTGAAATGCTCAAATGATACTCAGAATTGCAATATTTTCACTTTATATGTGTAATTACCATGTATAATCCAATCTTTTTGAATAAAGAAGATATGAATCATATAATAGACAACATAATGAGTTTAAATTTAGATTATTGTGATGGAACGACAAAAAATGAATCCAGAAACGTTTGAAATGCACAAATGACACTCAGAATTGAATTATTTTCACTTTATTTGCATAATTACCATGTATAATCCAATCGTTGCAAAGAAACAAGATATGAATCATATTCTAGAAAATGTAGGTTATAGTAATGAATTGACTTAGAATGAATCCAGAAACGACTGAAATGCTCAAATGATACTCAGAATTGCATTATTTGCACTTTATATGCGTAATTACCATTTATGATTCAATCTTTCTGAATGAAGATGATATGAATCATTTTCTAGAAAAGTATAATGAGTTTAAAGGTAAATTACTGTGATTAAATGACTTAAAACGAATCAAGAAACGATTGAAATGCTCAAATGATTCTCAGAATTACATAATTTTCACTTTATATGCATAATTACCAAGTATAATACAATATTTTTGAATAAAGAAGAAATCAATTATATTCTAGACAGTACAATTAGTTTGAATGTAGATAATAGCGATGAAATGACTTAGAATTAATCCATAAACGATTGAAATGCTCAAATGATACTCAGAATTGCATTATTTGCACTTTTTATGCATAATTGTTATTTATAATCAAAGCATTTTGAATAACCAAGATATGAATCATATTGTAGATAGTATAATGATTATAAATGTAGATTATTGTGATAAAATGACTGAGAATGAATCCAGAAATGATTGAAATGCTCAAATGATGCTCAGAATTGTATTATTTTCACTTTATATGCGTAATTACCATGTATAATACAATCTTTTTGAAAAAAGAACATATGAATCACATTCTAGAAAGTATAATGAGTTTAAATGTAGATTATTGTGATGAAATGATGAATCCATAAACGATTGAAATGCACAAATGATACTCAGAATTGCATTATTTTCACTTTATTTGCATAATTATCATGTGTAATCCAATCTTTGCGAAGAGACAAGATATGAATCATATTCTAGACAGTGTAATGAGTATAGATGTAGGTAATAGTGATGAAATGACTTAGAATGAATCTAGAAACGATTGAAATGCTCAAATGATACTCAGAATTGCATTGTTTGCATTTTGTATGCGTAATTACCATATATAAACAAATCCTTTTGAACAAACAAGATATCAATCATATTCTATATATTATAATAAGTTTAAATATAGATTATTGTGATAAAATGACTTAGAATGAATCAAGGAACGATTGAAATACTTAAATGATACTTATAATTACATTATTTTCATTTTATATGCGTAATAACCCTGTATAATACAATATTTTTGAATAAAGAATATATCAATAATACTATAGAAAGTATAATGAGTTTAAATGTATATTATTGCGATGAAATGGCTAGGAATGAATCCAGAAACGACTGAAATACATAAATGTTACTCAGAATTGCATTATTTTCAATTTATTTGCATAATTACCTTGTATAATCTTATCTTTGCGAAGAGACAAGATATGAATCATATTCTAGACAGTGTAATGAGTATAAACGTAGGTTATAGTGATGAAATGACTTAGAATGAATACAGAAATGATTGAAATGCTTAAATGATACTCAGAATTGCATTGTTTGCACTTTGTATGTGTAATTACCATAT
>JAMFTS010005378.1:0-27584 GCA_028095005.1 Rhynchospora pubera | reverse complement strand
ATCTGTTCCTAGGTTTATTATTGACAGATCATTCAGGTTGAGGATCTGAATTGTAGATCTCTGTGGATCATTCTTTAGAATGACAATAATAAATCTAAACGGTCCATAATCTTGATAATTAACAAGGAACATTAATTATCATATAAGATTAGTATGCAAGTTAAGTGATGATTAAGTTCTACAAATCATAGGTAAAGAGTTACCAACTTAATTGCATATGTATATGTTATGGAACATAGTACAGGACTTGACCCAACGAAATAAACATATGGATTGTGTTATGTGTCATTGTTTATTTCGTTATGATTTTGATTCTAAGTTTGAGATATTTATCTTTTCCACATGAGGATAGGTTCAATAAATATCGTCTACCGCTGATTCCCGATAAGGGCTGCTATACGGACGTTATTTATGTTCTCTTGAATTGTGCGGGGAAAAGCTAAATAGTCAAGAAAACCGTATGTCCCTCATTAATTCACTTAGTGAGTGACGATATCTGTTTGGGCCCCTTGATGGAGATAGATTGTTTGCTAGCAACTGATACAATAATCTCTAGATCAAGAAACGTATAATCTGCAAGAATGACACATTCCTATCTTGGATTATACGATGATATCGTGAGGCATAGGAATCAAAATAGAGATATACTTTATTCTCTTATGCAGATTGAAATATTGTAGCTGTACACTATTTATGCGAATTGGGAATCATAACGTGTTGCTAGATACCGCTTATGATTATTGGAATTAAATAGCGATTTAATTCCATGTCCAACGTAGCATAAATCCTCAAAGGGTCCACACAGAATTGGTGTTTTAACCATGCTTGCATTATTTATTTATTGCAATAATTGGTATTGCAAAATATGATGAGTTGATTAATTAATTAAATAGCGTTGTAGACCGTTATAATTAATTAAGTCAAAGGGATCATATAGAAATAAATTAATGCATTATCTAATCCCTAAATAATTATTATTAAGTTAATAATTATTTATTTCAACACATATGCAAATTATAGGGCTTTAATTAAATAGTTAATTAAAGGCCCAATAGGGATCCAAATTGAGAGCAACAAGAGAGGCCATTTAATGATTGATTAAAGTGGACCCATGAGGCAAAGCAATTGGCCCATAAAGGCCTTTATTGTGGGCCGGCCATGCATGGAGGTAGGTGGGGTGGCAATTTGGTAAATAGTTAGTGTGAGGTAGGTAGGGTTTGCACTCTATATAAGGATGTGGATGGTTGCAAATCCCTCTCTCTCTCTCTCTCCCACTAACCTAGCCGCCACCCTCCCTCCTTGTGAGGCGCCTCCCCTCTCTTCTCTACCTATTGCTCATGTGTTGAGCCCCATTCTTCCACAAATCAATTAGTTCATTTGCTAGAAGAACGGGGAGGGGAAACTAGGGATTAGTCATCTCCTCCAAGTTACTAGCATAGCTTGTTGAGGATTTGGTTAATACCAAGTGGACTCGAGGTGATTCGACAAGGAGGCGGGAGCTAGACGAAAGAGCAGCCCACCACCTCGTTCCTAGCCGCGGTTCAAATCCCCTTGGTTACGATATCAAGGGAGGTACATCTTTGAACCCTTTTCTCTTGTGCGAATAGCTTAATACTAGTTCCTATGTGTGTGCATGCTTAATTATGGGTAATTAATAGTAATTATCCTTGAAAAATTAAAATTGTGCACTTAACTAACACAAACAGCTTGAAATTATTATCATATATCGGCCCATGAAATCTCATTTTGAAAATTTTTTTCCAAGTGATTAAAACACACCCTCCGCTCAGGTTTTGGAAATATATTTGAAGCACCATTATCTAATCCCTTGCATCCATCCGAGGATATAACGAGCCCCGACACGTCTCCAATTACCTTCTTCAATTGAGCCATAAACCACGTCCATGTTTCGGTTGTTTCCGAATCGAACACACCGTATGCAACTAGATAGAGCCAATTGAACCCATCAACACCACATGCGGTCGCCAACTGCCCTGTATACCGGCCTATTTCAATAAACAGGGAATTTAGTTTAGATTAAGAGGTACTCATACAGTTCTATAAGAGGCACTCATTAAGAGGTACTCATACAGGGAATTTATTTTTGCTAGCTCGTACAAAATGGAGATTATCTAAGACAGTTTCTGTTTAATTTTTGCAAATTATGTAAGAGGTACACAAAATAATGCAATGTATATCTAGTTCAGAATCTGTCCTAAGCATGTGCTTTACTTACTTAAAAGTATGCTTTGTCATATCCAGTTCAGAATCTGTCACTTGAAAGTATGCTTAATACTTACTGTAAGCTAAGAAATTATCTACATGAAATTGTGCACATGCATAGTTTCAAATCAATACCTGTCAAATGAGTTGAATCCACAACCAAATAAGGCCTGTAACCATGTAGAAACCCATCTACGCACGGTTTTTAATGCCACAAACATCTTGTTAAACCGTATCTTACTGCCATCTCTTTCGCATTCTATCTCCACAAAGCTGCCTGGACATTTACTTTCCACCTCAGCTTTAAAATTGTAAATCAAATTGAAGCTATTCTCCCATGATCCTTGGACACCTAAAAAAGCAGCGGTTCTTCCTACCCAAGCTTTACCATAATTCAATTCCACATGAAATTCTTCTACCAATTTACTTTGTACCGCCTTTGCTCAAGCCGATGAATTTCTCCTCAAGTAATCAGTAGCCCTATCTATAACCCAAGACTTAGATACCATAGTTTCCTTAACCCTACCTATGGATAGACAAGTATGTTGATTTGGTAAGACAATTATCTGCATAAAAACAAATTCAAATGTTCTGTTAGTTATTGTTACAATAAAGTCAAGTTAAATTGACTAAGGAGTTATATACATATACCTTGAAGGTTGTATTATCATCTCGATGCCTATAAGCCCGAATCCCATGGACCAACCCTCATAGGCGCAATTGGCCATGAATCTTTTTTTGTCTGACTTCTTTGCGATATATTCAAAATCAGTTTTGATAGCAAAATGCCTTAATGAATTTGAACATCAGGAAATAAGGCATTGAGCTCTATCCTCGGATTGTCTGGATCGTATAGAATACTATGGTCATCTTCAACAATAGCGGTTGGCTCCAAATTGGTTTCTACTTCTACAATTGGCTCTTGTGTACCATCTAGAGGAGCAATTACATCATCCCCATCTGAAAGATACATCTTCTCACCTTCTGCTTCCACATACTGTTCATACTCCTCATGCTCCTTATGGTTGTCGATTGGAGCAGAAATATTACATCCTTCTGAGCTTCTTTGTCCACTCTGAGTACCACAAGGTAATACTAGGTGATTGTTGATTGCCACTGCAATTGGTACTTCTGTCCATTAGGCACAAATCTGCATTTTTTTCAACTAATAGTTAAACACCAATATTTGTTAAGTAACAGTACAACAACTACAACCATAAAAGACTGGTGCTGTATATAAGTATTTGGCTTAAGTTCTCAAAAGATAATTATTTTGAGCAGCAATTGTTGATTGCCACTGCTGCTCTTACAGTACAACTACTAACACTAAAAGAATTAGAGAAGTAAGCAATCGAAAAATTTTCTAACTAAGCATGCAGCAGTGAGAAAACATTTAGAGCAACCACCAGTAATTAAGCAACAAAGCAACAGCAGCAAATTTTTCTAAGCATGGAGCAGTAAGCAACCACCAGTAAGCAACTAACACTAAAAGTTTGCTCTAACAGTACAAACATGGAGTAGTAAGCAATAATTCTAAGCATTTGAATTAAAAACTGGAGCCGTTCTTATTTACAGAGAATTGTGCGATACTCAAATAAAAAACTGGAGCCGTTCTTGTTTACAGAGAATTGTGTGAAACTCAAACAAAAATTGGTTTGATTCTAGCATAAAAAACTGGTTTCCAGTGAAACTCGAATCAAGGTAGATAGCGATACCTATTTTGAAGTGCGAGAGTGATTTGAAGTGCGAGATGGGACTAGATCTGGTGCGCGATGAGGATGGTTCTTCTATGCTTGCTTCCCCAGGTGCGAAGTCGCTTCCAGAGGTGTGAAATCGCTTTCGGTAGGCAAATTGGAGCTCACATTGGAGTAGAGAGAGAAGAGATGGACTTCGAAATCACTACCAGTACCAGTAATAGGCAAATCACTTCGAAAGGTACGAAGATAGTCAATCGATCAATTTCATTTTAGGGTTCATCTGCGAGAGAAGAGATGAAGTTGGAAACAAGAGAAAGAGAAGAGATCGAAGAGAATGGGTTGGATCTGGTTAGATTGTCGAATAGGTCTGATTCGAGTGGAACCGTATCCTCTGCCAACCTCTTAGAGGTTGGCAGGGTGCTAACCTCTTTTGTCGAGCGTTGGATTAGATCCAACGGTATGCGCGAGTAGTAAAATAAATCGTTAATTTTGCTTCCTACCCGCTCCCGGAATCACATCCTCTGCCAACCATTTATGGTTGGTAGAGGGCCAACGTTTGATCTAAACCGTTAGATCTAATCTCAATGGTTAAGGGAGTCCCGGTGCATGTAATCTAGATTGATAGGCCCGAAAAATTTTAACCGTCGAGATTAGATCTAACGGCTCGGATCAAACGTTGACAATCTACTAACCTCAAAAAATTGGTAGAGGATACGCTCCCCCCCGCTCCCTGGCCTTTACCCCAAACCTAGCTCAAGGCTTATCAATCAATGTCAAATGGAGACGATCAATCCAGCGCAGCGGCGCGGACGCCTCCAGTGCCTCTAGGCCAAACGAGGAAGCCATCGCCGGGCATGCCCTGAGGCTAGGCGGAGAGCTTTCCACCTCATCGGCGCGTACGAAAAGAAGTGGCTCGAGTTGAATCGCAGCCAGCTCAAGGCGGACGTCGCCGCCACTGTTGCTAAGCGATATGGTACTGGTGCCGGTCAGATTTCTGGCCAAATTGATACGTAGTGTCGCCACAAGATCGAGAAGCTTCGTAAGCGGTTCAAGGCCGAGCGGGCCCCGACCTGTTCGCTCTACAAAGGAGGTTGGCACCCAACCTCTTGGCAGAGGATACAGTTCCTGGTGAAGGGGTTTGGAGAAGAGGATTTCAAGAATTGAAAAAAGGGGAAAATGGAGATATTGCGAGAAATCGAGAAGGATCAGATGAAGATGGAGATGAAGAGACAAAATGGTCATGGAGACACAACAATATCTGGTTGAGAGGATAGCCGATGCTGTCAGTGGGTCGATAGCTAGGGCCAAGAAGTTCAATAACTCTTTCTTTAGCATATATATTAATATGGTTACTATATCATCTCTATTGCAGCGTACATTGCTCACAATGTTCTTTTTTCCTGTGTTGTTTTGAAAGAATTTCTTGTGTTTTTCTGATGTAGCAAGATTAATTATAAGAGGCTTGTACCCCTAGATTATGTGTTGTACTAGTAGGTAATTGGTTTCTTCTGTCATTCACAAGATTGCAAACCAGACCTCCAAAATACAAATTTCCACCTGTAATCAAATTTTCGTGAGAGAAGGTTTTCTATGTGGAGAAGATTTCATGTACTGGCAAAATCAGATTTTAAATTTTTTTTAAAGTATTGCCTATTGTAATTGCAGTTTATGTAAAGATTTAATGTAATCTTAGCAGTGGTCAGTCTCATATACTGATATATACGTAAGGTTTTAGATGTGGGATTTCGAATGGCAATCGAAGGGAAGAGCAAGTGAAGCGGCATCAGGCAGGGAATCGAAGGGAGTGGAGAGAGAAAATATTTTTTTTAAGTGGATATGTGAGAAAGAGGGCAGCGGGCAGGGAGCCAATTTAGCGATTTTTCTTTCTCTTTCGCGCTCATCTTTGGATCTAATCCAACGTTAGACAAAGGAGGTTGGCACCCTGCAAACTTTTTAGAGGTTGGCAGAGGATACGGTTCCGATTCGAGTTGGGGGTAAAAGGGTCACAGTTTTAAACATAATATTAAAATATATTAAATATTTTATAAAACGAAGGGAAAGTGGTAAAAAACAGAAGAAAATCGAAATTTAGGGTGGCAAAATCAGAAAGTTGGAAAATTGGATGGCATTTTCCCAATTTCGCTAGTTTCGAGTGGCATATAACAAAATTTTCCCTATTTATTAATATTTCCGTTCATTTCATTTTTAATTATTATCATTAAAATAAAATAAAAAACCGGAATTCTATTTTTATATAATATTTAAATACAAAATTAACGAAAAATTCGAACCGTTTTTTTTTTTTCATTAACCGCGTTAACTGACCTACTATTTGCAAAGTGCAAACCACTCCACGCCGACTCGCCGAGTACTCTTTGAGAAACCCTACGTTTAGTGCTCTTGTCAAGAGCCTCTTGACCCGTTGACCGTACTTTATTGTATAATTGTATTTGTATCTCAGAGAATTTATACTGACAGTGATAGTGTCGCTTTCTCACTCAAAAGAGGGGAAAACAAAAACCCCCCGCTAAAACCCTAGTCTCCACTTTCCACTTTCCACTCCTCTCTCTCTCAGCGCGACTTCCAACCGTCGAACGAGAGAGCGAGTGAAGGCGATTGAGCCACCCTCTCCTTCGATTTCTCAAACAATCGCCTAGGTTTTGCCCCTCTTTGCCTCTTTCCAGGCGATCTTTCTTTGTTTATTTTGTTATTTGGTTTCTTGTACTCTTAGAACGAAACTATGGCGAGGTTTCTCAGACACGGCCCGCTCAATAGAGCTCTCTTCTCTATAGAGGTTTTACTTCTTTCTTTGTCCCTAGCTTCTTTTGCCTTTTTTTTTTTTCTTTTTCTTCTTCTTTTTATTTTTATTTTATTTTTTTGGTTCAGGCGTAGGCGTGTGTTTTTAAAAAAGGGTTAAAATTTCTTATCAACACAATTTAAAAATCAAAAGAGGCATGCCTCCAATTCATGGTCCCTTTATCTGTCCTTCAATAAATTAAAATTGATTAGTTTGCTGTGTTTATCCAGGGGTACCGACAAGGAATAAATGGTTCATCTTTCTTCACTCGCAACTTCGCTGCTAAAGGAGGTAAGCATGAAGCTTCTCATTGTCTTTGATGTTTTATTTACCTAGGGTTATGCAACTAATAATCTTAATGGGGTATTTTAAAACTAAATAAATAAACAGCTTAACAAATTGATATGATGATAAAAGTACATCCAATGAAATATTTAGAATTTTTCTATATGCAAAGTACTATCTTTTCCTATTTATTGAGAAGAAGCTGGGAGGAGGGATAAAGATGATATTGAGCTGTTTTATATGTTTTCATTTGATGCTTCCTCTTTTTCACGGGGGTGTATGCAAATCTGAGGTTCTGAAGGGGTGCATATGAAACCTTGGGTTTGTATATCTTGCTTAAGTTAGCTGGTTTTACTCTCTTATAAAATGCTTATTTCTGCTGTCTGAAATAATGCGAAAGAAATTGGTTAACAGGCAAGAAGGCAAAGTCTAATACCATTGAATCTGGGCATGAGACTCTTTCTAGGAAAGACTCAGCACTCCACCAAGCCATTGATCAGATCCAAGCCTCATTTGGCAAAGGTGCAATTATGTGGCTTGGACGTTCTCAAGGTCCCAGAGAAGTTCCAGTTGTCTCTACTGGTTCTTTTAATCTGGATACAGCTCTCGGCATAGGCGGCTTCCAAAGGTAATATCAAGACAATTAATAACATATGTTGGTCTTCCATATTTACATAAATGTTTTGTGTATCTCATGTCATGATTGCGAAACGATCAGGCTGCTGCCAATAGAAAAACAGCAGATTATATTATGCAATTGAAGAGGAACAAAAAGCAAACAAATGTACAAGTGCATTTTGTACATGTCACTAATTAATTATACTGTGACCAAGAACCAAAAATCTTGTGAGGTACTTAATGGCACAAAAGTTACTGGATTATGATGGGAACAGGCATAAATTCTTAAATGTTGAGAATTTTATTCGTATAGTGAGCTTACGAGACTTTAATGTTTATAATTTTGTTATGAGTCCAATATGAATCTGAAACTAAGTCAGGCAGAGAGCTTGCTTGAAATAGATTCCAGCCAGTTAATATAAGAAAAGGACAGGGGAAAGGCTCATAAAGGCTCATAAAGCGAATTCTAATCCTGTTTACTGAAACAGGGATTACACCAGTGAATACCTTTGAATGTATGTCAGTAGCTCAATATTATAACCGGTGGGGCTTTATTTAGTGAGTGAACAAGTTTGATGACAATAAACCTTGGCTGTGACAGGCGTCTTCTTTATTCTATCCTATATTGATTTATGAAATTGAAATTTTAGCCAGTTCTTTTGTTTTTGGGCCACTGTCCATTCGCCCAGTAGTTTCTGGTTGTCACAAGTTCTTTTGTATAATGCTTTGGCAGGGCCGTGTTGTGGAGGTTTATGGACCTGAGGCATCAGGCAAGACGACTCTTGCGCTTCATGTTATTGCTGAAGCACAAAAAAATGGAGGTAATCTTTTGTTTAGTCTTTTTTTCTTTTTATGTTGGTATGGTAGTGACTCGTGAAGTTATTCCATAAAAAAAGGAACATTTTTCCTATGCCATTTTTGCTTCTGTGCTGCAAATTTGTTCAGTCTAACTTAACTATTTTATTTTATCAAATCGCTCTTCAATGTAGTGGTCTGGACTTGCATTTTGATTAGAAACAGTTGGTCACTTACCTTTTTCCTCAATGGTTTTATGGATATTGACTTGTTTGTCTTTCTTTGTAGGGTACTGTGCCTTTATTGATGCTGAGCATGCCTTAGATCCATCTCTGGCGGAGGTTATTGGGGTTAAAACTGACAATCTACTACTAGCTCAACCTGACAGTGGAGAACAAGCTCTTAGTCTTGTTGACACTCTTATTCGAAGTGGTTCTGTTGATGTAGTAGTGGTAGATAGTGTAAGCCCATATTGATATCTATTTTGTTTAATTGGAGAGAGCATTTCTTGGCTAAAATTAAACAGCCGTGGTATCGCGTTTACTCTCTGAATTTTGAATTGTAGTCTCGTTATCTCTTGCTCTCTATGCTTCTTGTTTTTTTCCATTTGTATGCTTAATTTCCCAATTGAGGTCATAATTGCCCGATTGAGGTCAGATTGGAGAACTGAGTTATTTTCAGCCATGGATTTAGTTAACCGGTTAATCTGTTAGCATGGAAGTTTAATCATGCTATGTTAGGGCTTGGCAGTCATTTATGGGCTATTGTGTCATCTTGGTCTGGTACCAAGCCTGTCATTTCTGGCTAACCATGTATCAGCTGAACTTTTGGTGCTCGGGCTGAAATTGCTATTGATTCCCCTTATTTGTACTTGGGCACACACTTGCATTTAACTTGAGGTATTAATATTTGTTTTGGAGACAGGTTGCAGCACTTGTGCCTAAAGCTGAGCTTGATGGTGAGATGGGAGATGCTCATATGGCTCTTCAAGCAAGGCTGATGAGCCAAGCTCTTCGCAAATTGAGCCACTCTCTCTCATTGTCCCAGACCATCTTACTATTCATTAATCAGGTATAAAATTTCCTTTGCAACTAGTGACATTTAGTTAGGGAGGAATCACATTTGTAACAATTTTCCTTGACAGTATTGCTTTCAGTAAAAGTAAAGTAAATTTAATTCCAACCTTAGGCATGATATATGTAGTGCACTTATCATGCCTATAAAATGTTGAGATTTGGTACATTTTTACCACTAATCAAGTTATTTGAATTGTCAACAGTCTGAAATAAACAGTCTGTGATGCATCATCGAACTATAGCCAAACTTCTAGCAGTTCTGTTGGTAGGATATCTAAATGTCCAAATAGTATAACCTGTAAATTTATGTTATAATTACTACATTATTTAAATCCATATGAAAATATTGTTGAGATAAATTATTGTCAGGTGATATTTCCCCATTAAATAATACCAAAATTCTATCAATTCAAATTTGAATATGTAGTTTCACATGTTCTAAACTAAATTGTGGTTCAACAATGTTACAACTGATTTGTTATCTTACAATTGTTTGCATATCCCTAATAGTATGGTTGAACACAGCAATAATAGGGTGATATTGAAAGGAAGCAATGGTTTTGTCCATCATGTAATGCAGATTAGGAATTACCTGGAATTGTTGTGCAATTTCAGGTCAGATCAAAGCTGGGCACATTTGTAGGTTTTGGTGGGCCAACTGAAGTTACATCAGGGGGTAATGCATTGAAATTCTATGCTTCTGTGCGCCTGAATATCAGAAGAATTGGTTTTGTTAAAAAAGGCGAAGAGGTATTTGAAGTCATTCTGTTAATACTCGTCACACTCAATTTCATTAGTGGAACTGCACTTAAATGCTTGTTTGTTTAGTTTTAAGACCCAATCATGATTTTTAGCCTTCTTGTCACAAACACATGCCAAAGTGACAACAGACAGGAGTCATTGTAGCTTGACTTGCTGTTGAAACCTATCTTTGCTACTGTTAACCTATTGCTATATATGGTTATAATTTAGGTTGCACAGATAGGAATGCAAGTAGCTTATAAGATATGGTACGGCATTTCCCTTAACCTAGGATATGATAGTCCTACATATATTAGCTTTTAATATGTTTGTAAATAATGGAAATCACAGTAAAAAAAAAATTAACAAAGTTTTCTATCTTGTAATCATAGAATGTACAAATCCTTTTAAAAGTTACTAGTTTATTTTCAATGGATGTATAATTTTTTTATAGGTACCAATTGCTGGATTTTAAGAGGAAAAAAAAAACGAACTTTAGAATAAGATTGATGAAATTTGCATTATAATACTGTGGAATATTGCAGATGCATTGGTTGGAGTATAAAATTAATGGTAGAAAAATCCATAAAAGTATATAGCCTAAAAGGGTATATAAGGTCTCAGCCTCAAGTCTTATTTAAATCTTGTGGGCACACTGTGTCATTTTGCCCTTTGTTGTGAGTTGCAACCCTATGAGTTATTCAAATCAATGTAAATTTTTCTCGGTGAAAAAAGAAAAAAACAGTTTTGTTTGATTTTAAAAGGAATAACATATAAGGGTTGACTGTGAGATTTCGGAGTCTGAAGCAAAGTTTCTTGGCATAGTAATAGTTCCACAGTGGTCTTGGGGGGGAAAAAAGACTGGGCGTGCCCTAAATAGTTCCTCAAGGCCCCCGTGTATTGCGCCACCATAGGACACGTGAATCCTTATGTGTCTGTTTGTTGTATCCTTTCTGTTATTATGACATCAACCAGTGTATTCGAAACAGTAATATTTTTGTGATAATATGGAAGAGGATCATTTTGAGTACTGACAGAAAATTGATCTGAATCATTGGAGTAAAACCAGGCTGTCCAGATTGGGAACATTCTTGATTAAAACTAGGCTCACTCTTAACTGCTGCAATATGAAGTTCGTCTCATGTACTCACGTAGAACTACACAAAGCGAAATCCTTGTTTTTTTTGTTCCTACTGTATTTCTGACATACCAAATTTCTTTCATTTTTTTAGCCTATAGGAAACCAAGTTCAAGTAAAGGTGGTGAAGAACAAGCATGCTCCTCCATTTAAAACAGCTCTCTTTGAACTGGAATATGGCAAAGGAATATGCCGGGAATCAGAGGTGATTGAATTGGGGGTGAAGTACAAGTTCATAAGAAAAGCTGCTGCCATGTACTACATGGACGAACGAAGCTTTAGAGGGAAGGATACCATAAAGCGGTTTTTTGCTGAGAACAAAGATGTGATGGAGGATCTTATCGTAAAACTGAAAGAGAAGCTGTCGCAAGCTACACCGAAGATGAAGTCTGACAGGGAAGGTGAGGAGGATGACGATGATGATCTTGAGGAGGCTGTGGTAACATCGATTGATTCTAGTGATGAAGAGATAGCTGCTGCTGCTGAGGCATGATTACCTTTTTTTTTTTCTTTTTCCTTTTCCTTTCTATCTTTGTTTAATTTTCTAATGTACGGGATTATGAGTTAGGAAGGGTTTGGAGGCGGCAATATTTGGATGCTAATTTTTGTCATGTTTTGCCGCATATCATATACATACCTAACATCCATGTTGGTGAATGTGGAGGCTCTACAACCTCTACTTGTAAGAAAGTTTAATTGGCTATTAGGTTTTAATATGCATTTGACAATTAAAGCTCCGTATGTGTGTTCTTTTACAATTTGTTCAGTATGCATGTGTCAGCTATGCCTGTCCCAGGACTTGGGAGTTTAGGTGATTGAGCTTTTACATTACTGCTAAAGCACTTCCATCAAGTCCGGAAATGCTATGTATAGCATTGTGTTAATTTATGGGTTTTGTGTCAGCATATGCTATTTGTTCCTTCCTGTGTAAATATAGGTTGTATTTCGATATGAATCAGGATGTGATTTGTAATTTTGATGTTCTACGTTTTTCCGTTAATCTTTGGAATTGTCTTATAACTGAAGTTCACTGAAAAAAAAAAAGCTAACTTTTGTCCCATTCAGTTAGCTCTCGAAAGATTTTGTTCTTCACTTTTTGTTCGATCAGTTCTGAAAAGTTCAAGCGGTACGAACTGACCCGTCAATTCAGGTCCCTTAATCGGAACTGATGTACCAAATTGATTAAATGACGTTAAAAGAAAAGTGACTTGCTGTTAATATCGTTATAAGAAAAGTTCAAACATCATTGGAACAAAAAGTTAAGCTGTATTGAATAGAAGTGTTAATATCATTATAAGAAAAAGTTCAAACATCATTGGAACAAAAAGTTAAGCTTTATTAAATAGAAGGGATGGATATATTGGCAATTATATTTATTTAACAGGAAATGACGAAAGCACTCATCATTTTATCATTGAAGGTCACACCAAGTAACCCCAAATAGTTTATTTTCGACCATAGATCAATTTGCCTATGTCCTATGCAAAATATTATTTCCTGATCATGTGGGTTTCTTTTTCATGACTTGATAGTCAATAGTTTATAGTAAATTTTGATGTAAATTGTTTACACTGAATTGCTTGGAAAGTTTATCATAAAGCCTAAACGATTGAGAGAAAATCAGATAAGTCTCTAACGACGTTTATTTTGTTCTCCCTGGTTTATTAACTGCGCTGCGCTGTCTTTATTGAAATTGACACAGAAGACCTACAAACCATCATATTTCCTTTCCTGTTTATTTTTATCCAAACAGGGAAATGGGTGATGCGCTCTTTTCATCCAGTTATTGAAATTGGGAGATTCTTGGAATTTTAGTTAACTTTAATTCAACTTAAGTAACAAATCTCTAATATCAAAATAAAATTTTATATTAAAAAAATAATTAAAATCCACAAATAAATTACAGTACAACCTTTAATCCTCTACCAAACATGGGAAAAAAGAATTATAGAGCTTCAAGAAAGGAAACTGAATTATTTCCTTGCCAAGAGTACAATTGTTGACAACCAAACACTTCAATGTATTTGAAGACACATATGAGAAATTCAAATTGCAAAATTCAAAGTACAAGTCTTCAAGCATAGGACATCCTCTGAGAATGTTTTTCACGTCCTTCGAGTTAATATCCACGCAAGAAAGTTTCAAAATTCAAATACTTGAGAAGGGGGAGTTCAATCGCTTTAGTATTAAAATCCACGAAAGAGTAAGGGATTTCAATAACCAGTTAACCACCACCAACTGCTCAAGCGACTTGCAAGTAAATAAAGATTTTGGCAATGTAAATTTTTCAAAATCAACACAAACACAGATAGATATGCACCGAGGCGAAAACTGCACTACCCGTGAAATCCATTTCAATAATGGTGGATCAAATTCGAATTCAGAATCTGTCCCATCTCGTGCGAGTTGAAATACGTCCAACCGCGCAGCGCCTCGGTGTTTTAATATGGACGTTACACAATCGGTAGATTGGTCTTCTGAGTTAAAATCAGCACAGTCCAAGTCGAGGAATGGACGTTGAGCCAACAAGGTGCTCCATCGTTTCGCCACCAGACATGTTTTGGCGGCCTCTATCACACTAAGAAAGGATAGGATATGGATCAAAAGATCATCCGACAGTCGACCAATATAGTCCGAGCCATTCTTCTCGGCAGCTTTTCGCTTACTGCGAGTCTCCATTGATCCTTCATGCAGACAATAATTCATAAAATATGTCATTCACATACGGCGGAACAAATTTAAGAAAATGTAAAAACTAAAATTTTACTTGGCCACGTTAGTGATCCACTTTTTAAACTTACTATGTCAGAGAAAGCCAAAAAAAAAATAGTGAAAATTGCACAGTTTAATTTCTTGTGGAAATTGATTGATCAACTAATTAATGTAAGGAATGACTGATGAGGTCTTTTGCCAAATATATTTTTTTCAATAATAAAAAGACAATCATCTCTATATAAGTAAAACGCCAGGAAATAACTCCAAATAAAAAAAAAAAAACAGTAGCGGCAATATCAATATGTAAAACTAAAACCTTGAGCATCATCCATTATTGTGCGTGTGTGTGTGTATAGGCTACTAAGTAAAACGCCAGGAAAAAATTGTTCAGAGAGGGAGAGAGAGAGTTTTTACCTTTATTAATGTTTTGATGAAGGAGTCAAGGAGAACTGAAAGTTAAAGAATCGCAATATATAACTGATCAGCCAAATATAAGAAGTGGAATGAAAAAAAGGGGCATGCACCGAAAGAAGCGGATGCGAGGGAAACGTGTAAACGTGCAAATATATAACTGATCAGCCAAATCCTCTATTATCTTCTCATATATATAATTGATAATTCTTTAAATGCCCTTTATGAAATTAATGCGGCATTCAAAAAATGTATGAAACTTAATGTTAATTTTAATAAAAATATTGAATTAAGATATAACGGTATAGAAAAAAAAACTACAATTGCGCCGTCTTCTATTCATATATATAGAGAAATTAAATTAGGCAGAAAATCATGTGCTTTCAAAATAATTGGGTCATTAAGATTTTTCGCCGGATATATCATATTAATATATGACCTGGATTTACAAGAAGCTCATATGTGGACCTGGCAAACGTGCCAAACGGTCACGGAAAATCACATTTCCGTTTTCGTGCCGTTTCAGAAACGGAATCAAAATACATGTTTCGTTTCCGTTCCGTTTTTGAAACGGTAGTGAAAATTGGTGCCACATTTCATTTCGTTTCTGTTTTCCACTGTAATTTCTTATTTTTCTGTCCCATTTCAGTAAAACGATATAATTATCTGTTTCGTTTCAGTTTCGTTTTTTTGAAACGACAGCGAAAATTGATGCCACATACCGTTCCGGTTCTGAAAACAAAACGGCATCACGTTTTTATTTTCCGTTTTGACAGGCCTACTCATATGGGTTCTGCATCAATTATTCGGTCTTCAGCCCTTTTATTATTTAAGCAAAGGATTTATTTATAGGGTTGCAAAACGATCGAAACTCGGGTGTTTCGTTAACCGTTTTGTTTTGTTGATGAAACTGACCACTAATTTCGTTAATCATTTTATTTTGGACGAAACGATCGAAATCGACAAAATTTTCGTGATTATTTAGTATTTACACATGGACGAAACCGTTTTATTGTTTCATTAACCGTTCATTTTTTAAACTCAATCATATTCTTTAGCCGTTTCGTTTCGTTTTGAACGAAATAACGGTTGAAACGGTTTCCCCTTTCAGCCCTTCATTTAAGAAGAAATTGGGCCCTTCAATCAATGGGCTCGTGCGATGGAGAATGGAGTCACATCCAGATCGTGAATTCGTGATCCATAATTGTTTCGGTTGATGTTTGGAATTATAATTCTTAGGGGTGAAAACGGTAGTCGTTTCGACCGTCTAACCGTTTCGTTTCGTCCAAAACGAAACGATAACGATTAAGGATTTCAGTTTCGTTTTAGAAACGAAACGATCAGTGCAAATAGAAGCCAATTTCGTCTATGAAATGAAACGGTTAACGAAACAGATCCGTTTCGTTATCGTTCATTTCGTATATTTCGTTATGCATTCTGTGGTATTGTTATTTTGCTTATTACAGAGAAGGAAAAGACGGAGAGAACGAGGCGCCGATTAAAACCTATATAATCCTGTCGCCTTTCGCAGATCTATCTCTCTTCGCCTCTCTCAAATCTGTCGCCGCTCACCCAAATCCCTTTCCTCTTCACTGTCTCACAGCCAACTCACCCACCTCTGCCTTCTCTCCTTCTCTCCTTCTCTTCTTCTCCTCTCATCTCAACCCAGCCGTTCCTCATTCTCTTGGGTCTCTTGACCCAGATACGAATTATCCCTCTCGCACCAGAGCCATCACTTCCCTCTCCCTCTCTCGAGAGTCGAGTTAATTGGTGGCGACTGGCAGCAGCTCCTAGCCTTGTGGGCTTTTGACAGATAGAGTCTATATTTTAGTTGGTGGCCGACGTTGATGCCTTGAACGACAC
Organism: Rhynchospora pubera; assembly: GCA_028095005.1. Taxonomy (NCBI): domain Eukaryota; kingdom Viridiplantae; phylum Streptophyta; class Magnoliopsida; order Poales; family Cyperaceae; genus Rhynchospora; species Rhynchospora pubera. Next base: position 11,225 of record JAMFTS010005378.1, on the reverse strand, counting down.
CATTCCTCTGATTTTTGCTCGGGAGACTAAAGGAATCAGCTTTAGGTAATTGATTTTTAAGTTTGTTGGAGCTTCAATTAAGGTAACACATGGTGCTATGCTTGATTCTTCTTCTTTATTCTATCAGCATTGTCGTGTGATCTGGTACAAATTGTTTCTTTAAATGGCCCTTATTCTATTTCATGTGCTTGTTTGTTCCTTGGTGTGTTGCTCTCTAATCTGGTACGAGCTGGTACAGGCTCTGTATCGATCTTTCCTTGCTTTGTAGTACACTTTCTTGCCTCTAAGGTCTGTTCTATGAATTAAATCTTCATAAATTTCTTTGAACTGCTTTTGGACTCATGTGATCTGGTACGAGCTGGTGCAGGCTCTATATCTGATCTGGTTCACTTTCTGGTACAATTTCTATGTCTTAATGAGCTGGCCCTTATTCTATTTTATGTGCTTGTACACTTTCTGGTACACTTGCTTTGTAACATTCCTTTTTAGTTCGTTGGCTCCACTCCAGACTTGAAATTGTAATGCAATATGTGATTTACTAAAGCCATTTAATTTTTTTTCATTTGTGCAGCACTACTGTCTGCTAGAAGCAAGGAGCTTGGGAGCACCATTTATTTTGTTTTGTTTAAACTCAATTTTGATTTGCTTAGTTGTCTTTTGCTTAAACTCTGTACTGTAATTCTATAAAGGATGTTTAATGTATATATGTGTGTGTTTAGTATATATTTGTTATTTCTGGAATATTTTTAATATTTAGGATGATATCTGTTTACGTATTTTCAGTATATAGGATGTGATAAACGGTTAAACGATGTCAATCGTTTTAATCGTTATTTTCAACGCAACGATCACGCAGCAAAATTATTTTGCGTTTAAAAAACGAAACGCAACACGCAAATTCAAGGAAATTTTCGTCTGATCACGCAACGATTAACGCAAGTCCCTATTTTCGTGCTCGTTTTCCACGTTATGCAGGTCTAATAATTCTTGGTTAATTGGTTCAAAACGTTCATATATACATTTTTTTTATATAGTTCATTCATAGAAAATTGACCGGTGATCAACTTTTGATAAAATACAAGTTCGATAACTATGGAGTGAGAAACAAAACAAAGTCATGTCAATAGATACTGAACAGAGATACCGAATTACGTACTTGTTATTTATAAAACAACATATTAAAAGATTTGGAATTGTGGTCTGTTACTGCTATTTTAATTAAATGAAATCAGAGCACTGAAACTCTAAGGTATGATTGGATTGACGAGATCGATGAAGAAATTGGAATGGGAACAGAATTGGTGGGGTTATCGTGATCGGAAGTGCGAGAGTTCAATTCAGGCGATTTTATCCCGCCAAATCCTGCTCTCAATTCTCGCCAAAAATGAATAAATTTGGCGAGAATCGATTTAACGCATCCGATCGGTCTTCTCTCTCCTTCGGCAGTGAGGGATCAAATCGCCGGGAATTTTCCTCAGTTCTTTCCATTCAACAAATTTCAATCAATAAATCTTCTCATTTAATTCAATTATTTCATTTGAATTGAACTCAATTTCCTCCTCTCGTTGTTCCGATCAAAGTCTAAATAAGCTAAAGTTGATCATTGATTGAATGTTAATCAAATCGATTCCTCGTTTATTTAGCAAATACAACATGCTTCTCCTCAGGACTTTTCCTAAACAAAGTATTAAAATATAAGCCAATAGATTGACTATTGTATTTTCACACGCCGTAATGTATCAAAATTCACATTAATATTGGGAAAAACTGAAAATATTTTACTGGCGAGTGAAATTTTTTCCCCAAAATAATAACCTACATAGAAAAAAAAAGGAAAACTAATAATATTTGCAAAATACAGGGCAAAAAATGGAAAATGGCACGAACTAAAACTTGGCAAACTTCTTCCCCCAACTGCGCGCTCTCGTTTCTTCTCTCTTTTCTGTGGGCGCTAGCGTCGCCACCTCCTCCAGTGTCTCCACAGCTCTCTCTTTTATTCAATGCGCACTTAAAAACTTAAACAAAAAAAAAAAGAAAAAGAAAAAGAAAAAAAGGAAAGAAGCTGCGTCCTGCGTTGCGTGTCATAAGTCAGAAACCCTCGAACAATAATGCCTTTTAATGGCGATCGTCTCCCGCCTGAGAAGAGGCGATCTCTTCTTCTCTCGCTTGCGGAGGCAATTGGCTGCCGCTGTGGCTGTCTGCCCCTTTACCTCTTCAGCCGCGCATGACGCCGGAACTGGCGTAAGTGGGCCCCACTTGCCAGTGCTGATCGTCGGGGCCGGGCCTGTGGGCCTTGTCTCTCCATGCTCCTCACCAAATTTGGTATCTCATTTCCTACTGTTTGTACCTGATCTCTGCTGTAGTGTGAAAATTGCAAATGGTTTATGGTTGGGCCTTTGTCTGGTTGGCATGTATTTATTTGTTTTGAGTTAGTTGGGTGCTGCAGTACCTGCCACTGGTTCACAAACACTGATCAGGATTGAAATTTTGGTTTTAAGTTGCTTGTATTATATAAATTATTGATTTTATAAAAACTTTAGTTGTTGTACTTTAACAAAAATTAAAATCTAATCAGATGAAAATGTCTGGATATACCTTGCTGACTATGTCCGGAACTTTTTAGATGAAACCTTATCCTGGTTGGGTGAAGAACAGGATGGTATGTCTTGTATTTAATTGTTGCTTACTGTGGTATTACTAACTGAGAGATATATAATTTGGAAGGGATCAAATGTGCGGTTCTGGAGAAAAGTTTGAGTTTTTCTCGCATCCTCAGCTCACTTCATTAACAATCGCTCAATGGAGGTTACTTATCTCTCCTTCATCTGCTAAATGTATAAGACACATAACTAAAAGCGAAAGGATTAATCACTGACCATATGAAGTGGCTTTTAACGTGTATATACCAATAATAAATCTGGCTAGATGATACCCAGTACGAACTTAGTTTCATTTTTCAAAATGGTAGTACAAGGCTAACATCTTTCATTTATTTTGTAAAAGCAACATCCTAAAACTCACACATCTTTTGTTCATCTCAACCAGAAAGGAGAAAACATCTAACAAACCATCGGATAAAGTGGATCAATACCACCTAGCTACTACATCAGTTCCCTAAATAACAACAATAGCATGTCTTGATGCAAAAGCTAAAAACATCACTGAACCATGAACTAAAACACAAGAAAAGCTACGGCATAACAACATAGTTGAGCGGACCCCTTAAGTAGAACTCAGACCCTCATCCCAATCCACCAAATCAGCACACCCAGTGCTGGTGCTATCATCCAAGTAAATATAACCTCCCCTGAGTTAGGTCCAGAAGCAGTTTCTGTCCAGTATATGTCTGGGGTCACTTATGCTTGCTTTAGCCTCAATTTTCATTATTGTAATAGTTGCCAGGATGTTATTTGTTAAGAAGGAATCATAATTTAATCCAACAAAATGAACTATAATTATGAACAGGAAATAATTGACTTTGGTTGTTGTATGTCTTAGTACTCCAGTTATGTTCTATAAGCCTTTACCAGTATGGTACTGAAATCTAATACAGTCATCATTTCTTACCACACAAAGGATTTCTTGTTGACTACTAAAGACACTTTACAGATTTTTAGAAAACTAGATGGCTTGGCTGAGGAAATAGAGAGCTCACAGCCACCTGTCGATTTATGGAGGAAGTTTATTTATTGCACCTCTCTTCTGGCTCAATTCTTGGTTCAGTCGATCACATGCAACCCGAAGGTATACTGTATTTCCATTTAAATATAATAATAGTAGCCTTTCCTCTATCTGTCATTACTCCATCCTCAAGCAGCTGGTTCTGTTTCGCCATCTTGTACAGAAGTAGGAAGATGGGTTATGTGGGGGTAGTTATCTTACTACAAGGATAACATCATTATTTATAAGGTTATATAGGATATTTTATATTTTCCTTTGTGTTTGAGTTGTTAGACTTTTTTCTTTTTTGCATCATAGGGAGCAAGCTATTCCTGCAAACATAACGAGGGTTTTCTAGAATTTTTTATTGGAAGGTGCCTTTTGCAATTTATCTTAATAGAGTGTTCTTGTAGCCCTGAAAGGTTTCCTTTTGGCTACAGATTTTGAGAAGGTCAACAGCCCTGTATGTGTGGCACACTTGTCGCAGTATAAACTAGTAAACTTGCTCCTTAAGAAACTTGAGAAACTTGGTATGCATGTGTATCGTCACGACCCTTCTGATGACTGGGAACCAGACTCGCCTTTAGAAAAAAGAATTTTAGTGGGTCATGATGTACCTCAATTCAATCCACAATCGAAGGTGTATAGTCACAGCCCGAGTTCATAATGGCACTACATTGGAGGAGAGGAGGCTTCATTGTAGCATTCTTATAGCATCTGATGGTGCCAGAAGCACCATTAGGCGACTTGTTGGTGTTGAGATGAAAGGAGAAAGGGGTTTGCAAGAACTTATCAGTGTGCAATTTATGAGCATGGATTTGGGAAATTTTTTACTAAAAAATAGGCCAGGAATGCTGTTTTTGTTTTTAACCAGATGCAATTGGTGTTCTTGTGGCACATCACTTGAGCAAGGAGAGTTTGTCCTTCAGGTGAAAGATTTGATGGGTTTTATGCAAATAACACTTTCATGATTAATTATATTTTGTCTTGTTTGCAAAGATCAGATTTTATTCATTTCCAAATAAGATAGACTTTTATCTGATTTTCAAAATTAATATTTTCCCTTATGTAGCAATTGTACGTCTTTTTTAAATTTCAGATACCATACTACCCTCCTCAGCAAAATTACCAAGATTTTAGCCCTCAGGTATTTTATGTTATCAGTATCTTCTCTTCTTCTTAGGTCCAATTACAGAAGATTATTCAAATTTTATTTTTCACTGTTAATAATATCTGCTTGATTGAGCCTTGTTTAAATTAAGCACCACAAGGTACTGCCTATTGCACAACAACAACAAGCTTTTTGTCCCAAACAAGTTAGTACCGCCTATTGCACAAGGTCATTAAAACTTTTTAAGTTTTTCACATACACTAACTCCGGACTCATTTATACAAAGAATCACAAAACTCATAGTGAGTTTGAATCCTCTTAATCTATGTGATTAAAACTTATTCTAGTTTCTAGGCATGCGAGAAAATAATTTCCAAGTTAGTTGGGTGGGCCCTGCAAGATGTGCAAGTTCTTGACATAAAGCCATGGGTGATGCATGCTGAGGTGGCCGAGAAGTATTTGACTTGTAATAATAGAGTTATTCTGGTTGGTGATGCTGCTCACCGGTTTCCTCCTGCTGGGGGCTTTGGTAAAAACTAAAAACACCTTTACTAATATCGTAACTGAATTATTAAATATAAGAAAGAGAACTAAAGCGTTAATGTCAACTGAGATGAGTTTAGAAAAAATAGGTTAAGTCGCAGGAATATAGCAAAATGTGGTTAAAGTAAAATTGGAAATTGAAGTCCTAAAAATATCAGTAGACCAGTACAGTACCGCATCATTACCTGTATTGTTGTTCTCTCAGGGATGTAATCGTTTGGTGCAGCCAGTACTGGATTTCTGTCAGTTGGATAGCTGAAATACAATGTTTTCAAGTAAAAAAAAGTATTTTTTATCCAACTAAACATCTTTTGGAGTGTTGCTTTCTGCACCTGTATTATAAAATTTTCTTTTCAGGAATGAATACTGGGATTCAAGATGTGCATAATATAGCATGGAAGATATTTTAGTTCCTAAAGGGAAGTTGCTTCTTCGTCAGTTTTACAAACCTACGAGTCTGAGCGCCGGGCCTGTATGACTCCTACAAAAACTGCTCTAAAGTTGTGAGCAGAGCCATTTAAAATGAACAATTTCATTTGCACGAAAACCTTAAAGAAACGCAATTTTTAAAAAATATATATAAAACACTTGATGAAGATTAGAGGATTTATTTGGTTATTTTTGAGATGTACAGGAATACTCCATGCCTGTATGTGCACTAATATATCGGATAATTTGGAATTTTTGAGGTTTCTGAGAGTTACACATTATCTATTTAAATTTACTCATTATTGATAGTGATCCGACTTGACATGCAATTGCAGATTGCCATTTCTAACACAAATTTGGAGTGTGGAAAATTTCAAGGCAGCTATGTCTGTACCTTCTGCGCTTGGTCTTGATCCTACAGTTGCAAACTCAGGTACTGGTTGTTGCTAGTAGGTCTGCTTTATTTGAAGCTTGAACATCAATTATAGTACACAATGCCAAAATAAGAAAATAAAATAAATTAGTGATCAATTATAAAAAAAAACAGAGAAAAATATGATCAACCCTGATTTATGAAGCGCTTATATGACATGTTTGTTATTTGGACAGTACATCGAGCAATAAATACTGGTTTAGGATCCATTATCCCTAAGAACATGCAGAAGGCTGTGTTGGAAGGAATATTTTCCATCGGGCGGGCACAGCTCTCAGGACTAGGTTTTAAATGAGAAGAATCCTGTAGGGGTTATGAGGCTAGAGAAGCTCAAGAGAATTTTTGCAGAAGGCAAGAGCCTTCAGTTACAGTTCCCTGCTCATGATCTTGGATTCTGGTAAGTCTTAGGCATTCTTTCTTGGTACCATTTATATGTACTTATTTTACCCTTCTTTTTATTTTTTGGCTTGTTTGGTAGTAGTTAAATTGAGTGTAAATTGACTAGGGAAATGCTCTCTCTCTTTTTCTGTCTTTAACGAACTCTTAAAATACCATATATTTGTAATAGTGGTTTCCTCAATTAGAAGACAAAATTATAGATTGATAAGTATTGTTTTTTTTTTCTTATTTCAATATTTTTCAGCTACACGGAAGGAGCACTTGTTGCTGATACAGTGAAAACACTCAGAATTGTAACAGAGCTGGATCTGGTAGAGTCTCAAGAGAATATATACCTACTGGAAGGCCAGGCTCCCGGCTGCCCCACATGCATGTAAAACCATTCACTGCAGCATCCACTGAGGTTCAGCTTTTTTCTTGTGAAATTCATTTTTCTCATAATATTATTAGACAATTGGTGTTTTGATGGGAGGGTAAAACAATCCATCTAACCTGATCTGTGGACCTCTTTGGTCAGTTTCATTCTCAACTGTTGCAGACACATGTATGTGTTGGATTACTATATTTTTAGGCTGTTTCTTTTTGTAAATATGTTTGAATAAGGAAAAGGATGGTCTAATTGGAGCTTTTGATAAGCTTTCTATCATATTATAAGATCATAATTATGGGGTGTCAGATATTGTCATTTATGTTGACTCATACCAGGCCAATAAATACCAATGTGGACTTGACCTCAACCCAATTTAAACCAGGTTCATATTGACACCTCTGCACAAATGCTAGATTGTACAGTTATGCAGCGCCAATACTGGTGATAGTTGTTGTACAGTTATGCAGCACCAATACTGGTGATAGTTGTTTTATCCACAAAAAAGAGATGTCATGTAGTTTTGGATTAATAAGATGGATTGGGTTTTTTCTGCCACCTGCACCGAGGCCAACATTGTAAGCTTTTGTTAAGCTTGATGTCTGCCTTAAACTTCAGTTTTGTGTTAATCAGGAAACACTCTCTACTTTGGATCTTGTTTCTGGCGACAAACCTGAATTTCTCCTCATCATAGCACCTCTTAAAGCATCATACCACATGCTCGTGTGATTCTTACTAAAGCTGAAGAACTTCGAGTGCTGCTCAAAGTTTGTATAGTTTGGCCTCATTGTTCATGCCAGAGTAGATCAACTGGCAGCAGAGCCGAGTTAGAGCCTTGGAAGAACTACATAGATGTTGAAGAATGCAAAAAGGATCGCTCTTGGTGGGATATGTGCTGTTTAACAAACAAAGGAGTACTCTTGGTTAGACCTGACGAGCACATTGCATGGAGAACAGAGTCTGACAGGGTTGCTGATGCTGTTTCGGAAGCTGAGAAGGTTCTCTCTCGGGTCTTGGGTTTATGATATTTGGCATGAATCAGGCTCTTTTGTTGGATTGTCTTATATTGTGAATTGTTTTTACCCTCTCCTTCCCAACTAAAAAAAGAAGCTAAAATGAAAAAGACAAAAGGAATTTATAAAATCACAAAATATAGGAACCAGTTTTTTTTTTTCCTGTTGACCACCGGGGGCCATAAACTATAGAGTTTTTATTTTAGAGGGTATACATTGACATCGCATCAAGTTTTGTGCATGAATATATTGCACATATAATAATATTTTTTTATTATTTAATAACTTTGTTCTGTTTTTCCAAGCTCTTCAGTATCAGCTTGATTCGACGTTAATGTTCATGGGAAGGGGAATAGGATAGTACCAAGAAAATATAGATGCCAACATAAACAGGTCTCACCTAACCAAAATGCATCTGGCACCAACTAAATTTTACATACCCCAATAACATCAAGCATCGTCATTGCTGAAATTTAGTACCGCCGTACTGGAAAAAATAGTTTAAAAATAAATAAGGAACTATATATCTGTGTTTCTTTCAAATGAAGTTATTTCCGTGTCTTCTTTTAGGAATGAGCAAGGACCAGCTCATGCTAGCTTTTGTTGTAAGTATGAAAGAATCCCTATGCTCCCATTATAGTGTTCGTAAAGCGGTCAAGTGTTTGTATAATGATTGTTGTATGGTTGAACTCTCATCTAGAGGCGGGAAACCTTAAAATCAAGGTTAAACTTGACTTATTTTATTACACACTCTTTTCAACATGGATTAGATACCCTCAGCAGTGCCCATATCTGCATTAAACAGTATCTGATCACGCAGTTAGTACATGCATGCATGCACTCTGCTTCCCACCACCACCACACCTGCCTTGATGTGGTGCCACCCCTTCACATGAATACATGATGCACTGTACCTAGAAGCAAACCCTCTTATTTGTTTTTTTATTTGAATATGAAATGCTCAATATCCTAGGGAACATTGCCACATGGCCACACATGCCACTATTTGAGGCAGTTCGAACTAATCAATTCTTTTATTATGATTTATTATAATAAAATAAACATCCATCATTTAAGTTAATTTATGATGATTTATTATTTGATCAGCGCAGAGATCATTTTGGAGTGAATTTTCACTAAATGGGTAAGCATAACAGACTATATTATTTTAATTTAATAGGTTTTCCATGCTTTTTTTTTTTGTTCTTGCTATTGAATTCAAAGGGCTCTAATTTATTATTGGACCATAGCGCTCGCCGATTTCCTTGCATAAGTCATAATCATATCCTACTTGTTATAATTATATTCTATTTAATGAGCGGATATAAAGGCGAATAAAACAAGCCTTAAACATAGCCAAAGCTATAATTTAGGATTCATTTTTATTTGTCGTTATGCATTGTTTTGTTTATTATTATTATTTTTTTATTTGAAGTTGGTCTGAATGGCTTCGCGTTGATTGTATAAAGCCTCTCAGCGCTGTACTATTAAATACTATTATATTAAAATTAAAAACATAATAAAAAGAAGGGAAGTTTTTCCTAACTCTTTACGGTGGAGTTAGTATCTCCATCAATCAAACAAGATCCTGATTGGTTTTATTCATATGATTTGTGAAAAAATAAAAATAGGGGCGGGAATATTCTCAAATGGTAATAGTAAAAGAGCCCTAAAATATCAAGAATCTAATATTTCCATCAATTAGGCAATCTCCTGATTGGTGTTAATTAAATCGATTGACAATAAATTGGACGGAAATATTTTTATAATGGTGTTACTCATAAGGAAGTATCTAATGTTAAAATGGTGTTAGGATTTGCTCTAACAAATTTGAATCCGTGGATGTGTCTTATATTATCTTCATTTTACATATATTAAAAAAAATTTACAGGATGTTGATTTCGTGTACTTTTTTTTTGTTCTGTTATTGGCTGATACTGTCAATTTCTTTCTGGAGAAAAACATATATAGGATATTTTCATTTCGATAACTATCAAAACACGAAGAAAAATATAAAAAGTTTCTGTTGATCTTGTTAAATGTTGTTGTATAGTGTATACAAAATATAGTCGAGATCACATATATTAATGTATACTTTATTGTATATAATATTTTTTTTAAATGGGAAAGATACAATGACAAGTTTGTCATTTGAGTTTAAAAAAATCTCAATGAATCTTCAACGGTTCCCCCCCACCCCCCCCCCCCCCCCCTTTTAAGCGAGGTGCATTTTTAGCTGACAGTATTTAACATTAACTTTTTAAGCGAGGTGCATTTCAAACTAATTATATTTTCTACCAAATTTATGTAGTACTATAAGAGTATATACCTCCCAAATATGTTTTGCATATTTCTGCGAAATTTCTTGAATTTCCTTTCAAACTAATCTGACGCTATGTTGTGTACAGCAAACAAGCTCCAACAGTCAATTATACCGCAAACACTTATTTTATTGGATTAATATTATGAAAAGAAACATAATGCAACTACTTGCAGAATTATTTAATAGGATTTGAATCCAGAGAGATCTCTACTCAGGAAGTTTTAATTCATCGATGGATCTTCTTCATTGTTAGCATGTTATTGTTAGAACCAATCAAATTATTTATAGCATGTTGTTGTACCATATCAGCACATCATCCAACATAACAGAGACAAGATTTCTCTTCAGGAAACAACTCTCTATTATTTTTTTTCTCTGTCATATAAAACTATATTGTAATTCTCTCATTGCTGTATTTGTCTGTAGCCACAAAAAGGAATTGAAACCTAGAAGTATTTGTTGTAATATTTTTTCTGGTACTCTAACTGTTTATGTTGATTCTCAAAGAAAATTGTAGGATTTTATATTGAGAATGAGATTCTACGATGGATACTTCATTAGGAAATTTTCCAAACTAATCAGAACTCTTTAAATTCCAAACAGATTTCTGGTAATTTGCATCCAAGCCCCTTAATCTTGACAGAAATGAAAAAAAAAAACAGGCTGTGCTACTACCATACCAGAAGGGAACAAAAAAAAGGGGATCATTTATTTGTTGAAAGAGGAAATGAAATTTGCCTGATTGGTTCATGAGACAAAGGAAAACAGGCTATTGACTTGAAATTATAATGCCACTTGTTTGCACATGGCTTTTTGGTCCTACTACTATTCATCATTATGTTGCCTCTAATCATATTTAATTTCTTCCGAGAATTGATTTAAGGCAACTACCATGAAACTATTGGTAAGACAATTCATTTAATAACTCAACATGCGCTCCACGTGAT
>JAMFTS010005368.1:0-27586 GCA_028095005.1 Rhynchospora pubera | reverse complement strand
TGAAACGAATCCAAATCCTGTGCCGCGCGGGACCGTCCAGCGCACAGGATCCGGACCGTCCGTGAAATCCAACGATCGTGAGTTGATTTCCTCTCCGCTCCCCTCACATGATACCATATCGGGTTCGATTGCGTCCTTTCCCATATGGATCCGTACCCGCGTGGAAAAGAGGAAAATCGAGGGAGAAGGGAAAGGAGGCGAACTCGAAGGAAATCGCACCTCTTCTCTGCCGATCGAAGCAATTCAGCAAACATAGTTTTTCGTCGTCTCTCTCCCCGCCTCTCTGCCTCTCCTTCGTGACAGGTACTGTTACTCCCTCTAGCCCTGTGTCTTTCACTCTATTTCTCTGCTTCAAAATCCTAGGTTATTCCAATTTTCTCATTTTCATTTCCTTTGGTTTCAATTTCCAATTTTGTTGTGGCAGCGATAAAAGGGAAGGAAAAAGAAACAAGAAAAATGATTTTCATTTCCTCTATTTTGGTTAGGTTTTACTTTTAGCTGTCAATTTTTGCAATATACCTCAGCACAAAAATGTGTCAATTTTGGCTGTCATTTCCTCTATTTTGGCTAGGTTTTAGGTTTTAGTTTATTCGACGAAGGAAGAATAATAATTATCATATTAATATTCTGCTATATAATTCTTGCAAAAATCAAATAATATTTATCTTGGATAATCACAGTTACTATTCTAACGCCTTTAAAGACTAGTGACATATATGTTTTTGGTACGAGAATTGTTTCTCTCTTTCCACAATTTTAAACAACTAGTCCAATAGGAAGTACTGGTTTTGAAAAAATCTAATTTGTACACTATAGATGCGGTTGGGAAATAGAAAGTACTAGTTTTGAAAAGGTGTGGGTTAGCTTGGTGATGGATTCTATTTACAGTTTATCACGGTGTTCACATGTTTTCTACGCATTTGGTGGTCAATATGTCGGCCAATACGACACTGTGTTTAGTTGGAGTAATATGATGCTGGTCATGATAGGTACTGATAAGTGGTATCTGACCACTGTTGGTTGAATCTCAGATTTATGACCTTTGCACTTTTTATTACTTGGTACTCGACCATGGTAAATGCCTCAAGATCTCATATTCTGATGCTTATTAACATGCTTCAAGATCTGATGCTTACATGGTACATATTGCGATAAATCAAATTAATACATTCAAATTAAGCAAAAATGATGAGAACAAAAAGCTCTCGGTTGCACTTTTGTTTATATGCTTCCCTGTTGTTGCTGATATACTGACACAATTTTTTTGAACTTATAATATCTTATTTTTTCAGAGCATATGGTAAAATTGCAAGAGGCATGTCTATAAGAAATTTAAATGCAGAATCTTCTTCTTCTTCTCTCTCTCTCTCTCTCTCTCTTTTGGTTCTTTAGATCATATTGTGTATGTGCACTGCTTGTGTGCTACTTTTATTGGACGCATGTAATGGATGTTGTAACTTATTATTGGATGTATGTAGTTGATGTTTTAACTTATATATTATATAATGCTTTTGATGACTTCTGGAAATCACTTCTTTTTTTTTTCTCTCCCTGATGCTTCACGTTTTTTGACAGAATTAAAGAATTTTTTTTAGTTCAATGCTTTGCTTTGCTTTGTTTTTTTTTTTCAATGCTTTGCTTTGTTGAGACAGTAAAGAAATATTGTTAAGAGTCCACTGATATAATAAAGGAATGTTGTCAAGATTCAACAAGCTGACACACCACGAGAATGAAGAAAGATTAATTTGGTATAACATCCTTTTTGAAAATTAACTTTAGTATTACAAAATAACAAGCTGACACATCCTTGTCTTTCTTACAAACGTGTAAAAATTTAACACAAAAATGGGATAAACCTTCCATCAAGAGCATCTCTAGCAGACGTAGCAGTCTCTGTATCAGTAAATTGAATAAATGCCTACAAACGCATTAAAATTAACAAGTAAGATAATGCAATCATATAAATTCTTGAACAATTCACTCAACATTATGCACAAGGAGGAGGAGATGACCTGAAAGCCATGCGTTTTCTCACAAGTAGTAATCTTATGAACAAATCCAAAGGCCGAGAAAACCTGGACATCAAGGAAATAAAATTGTAAAAATACTCATCTAAGAAAAATCACAGGAATGCTAGCAAAAGCTACCCAACTGCAAATAATAGGGATGGGAATGACCTTTGGATAATGCTAGGAGACGATCGATGTATAAACAGCTCTCGTTTCTCCTCCTTTCTCCTAGAGGAGGACAGTACCTCGATCAACAATCGGAGGAGAGAGCAAGTCTGTTGATGGAGATACTCCGAGAGGAGGAGGCAGCGGCGTAGAGTGGGTTTTGGTTTTTTCTTTTTTGAACTCTTCGATCTCACTGTGAGGAACGAGGAGATGAGATATTTTGATCCGCCTGAGAAGCACGCCGGTACGGATCCATACGGAAACGGAGGCAATCGAACCCGATAAGACATCGTGTGAGGGGAGCAGAGAGGAAATCAACTCACGATCGTTGGATTTCACGGACGGTTCGGATCCTGTGCGCTGGACGGTCCCGCGCGGCACAGGATTCGGATTCCATTGAAACAGTGATAAAGATCGTGTTAACTGACAAAACTGTATTTCATAAAATGACTGTGAGAAATAAAGCCCAAAGCCCAATAAAACAAATTCCGAAAATTCTGTAAAAATGATATTAGAATCCTCTCTGAGTCTTCTTTCAAATGATTCTGGTTTCATAATTTTTAGTGAAACAGAGGGACTCTTTTTTAATTTTGAACTGATTAGTGGTCTGGTGGGTCATGTCCAAAATGCACAGCCCAGAAAATTTATAAATTGTCCAAATGTCAAAATATATTAAAATTCACAGAAAACATATTTCGCTAGATCTGATTTCCAAATTATAGATCTGATTTCGTTTTTATCGATTTTTCCTTCCATCGCCGTCCCTTCCCATTCTGTCCCTTCGTACCAAACAGAGTGCAAGTACCAACCTTCACATTTTGAAAATAACACAAAAAGGGTCTGATTAAAAAAAAACGAAGCTGTTCAAAGGGCTCAATAAAAAGAGAATTGATCTCTACCATCCAGACTACTAGCATCCATAGAATCCACTGGATTCATCCAGTGTAATTAGGGATAATTTGGTAATTTTAAAAATCGCACCTAAATAAATACTGAAACTCTTTTGAAACCCTAGCCGCTTCAGATCTGACCTCGCGCGTAGCGTCGCGTCTCATCTCTCCATCGCTTTGCCTCCGCATCTCATCTCCGCGTCTCCTTTCTCTCTCCAAACTCGAGCCACCAGAGGCGATTTCTCCAAACCCTAGCATATTGTATTATGGGGTTAGCAATTTGTTTCAGTCTGGTCTGTTACCTGTATAATTCAGCCTTTTCTGCTATAATATTTTAGTTGAAGTACACATATTCTCACTGCCAAGTCTGGTGTTGCTCCAGTATAACCACAACATATGTTGGATTTGGGATAATAGAGCCTTCTTTTTGCTTCATTTTGTTCTGGTCTAGTTTGGTACCAGTACAACAATAACTTCTTCCCTGTTTACAATTTTAGTTAACTTATTCACATTTTCTCAACCAAGTAAAATTAATGGCAAAAGCCTGATCTCATTACTAACAAGGTAAACAACAACTGTCATGGAGACTTACGACCAAGATCGACCTTGTCAGAAATGGAAGAAGAAGGCATATGGTGGTATCCAGCCTGGCTACCCTGTAATTGTCAGAAATGGCAATTACAACAATTTGTATGATATTTATTATTTTGTTGTCATTAGTGTTCAGTTAATTGTAATAACGGATTAAGTTAATTATCATTAGTTGTTTACAATAGTTGCAATAGGAACCTAACTTTTATGATATTTGCAACTTAAGCCCCACTTGAACATTTGTAATTAACTCTATTCCCACTACTGTGTGTATCTGTTCACTTTGTTTATCGCATATATTAAATATGTTGTTGTAAGTGTTCAATTTGTATGTTGAATATGATCAACTATTTCTTTCTCATGGAAGTTATATATGTGTTCAATTCATTATTGTAAATGATTAAGGCTCTGTTTGGATCGTATGAGATTAATGGTAGGATTATCTATTCAGGATTAAGATTCTTAATCCTAAATTCTTAAGAATAAACTTAATCTCAGATTAAGACTTTTTGTTTGGATGAGGAAAAAATAAATAATGAGCTTTTCTTTCTAATCTCAACTCTTATTCTAACAAAATGTCGGATTAACTAATCTTAGTCTGATTAAGAACAAGCTCTTAATCCTGGACTGTTTGGATGGTTTCTTAGTCCCGAATAGCTATTTAGTCTAGAATAGCCCTTATTCCTAACTATCCAAACAGGGCCTAATTTATTTGTTCAATTTGTTTATGTTATTTATTTGTTAAATTAATATTTGTATTTATTCATTTTGTTGTTATAAGTGTTTGGTTTTGTTGTTCTAAATGTTCATATTTATGTCATATCAGAATTAAATTGTCATATTACTGATGCATCTAATTGAACACATAATTCAATTGAACTCATCTCTTAACGTTGTAAACTGAGCACAAAAAACTATGAAATCAAATTTCTGTTGCAGCTAACTGAACACATAAACACTTTAAATTCATCCCTTATCGAGTTTAATTGAACATAAAAACTTAAAACTTCATATTACGAGTGCATCAAACTGAACACTTAAAGCAAATTAACCCATCCCTTGACTCATCTAACTGGAAAAAAAATTTCGTCCATGTGATGACGTCAGCGCAAAAAAAATTATGGAAAATTTTTTTGATGACGTCAGCAGCAGATTGATGATGTCATCACGTGAATTGATGACATCATTAAGCAAAAAATTGAACTCATTTATTTGGATGCTTGGATGTTTTTTGCTTGGATTCTGTATATCAGCTCCGAAATAAAAACGAGCCGTTCACAAGCGAGCCCAATAATTGAAAGGCCTTAAGAGTGGGCCGTAGCCCGTAGGTCCGGTCCACCCCTTTCAGTTTCAGGATAAATTCAGATGTAGATCAACCAGAAACCAACGGCTGAGATTAAACATCCAAACCTTAAGCCCTAAACAGACTCGGCGGTCGACTATATATACTTCGTTCTGTGCGCCAGTCGCTTCTCTCGAAGGAAAACCCTAGCCGCTGCTCAAATCCCTTACCATCGCGTCGCGTCAGGGCACTCAGGCTTTGGGAGCTTCACGCCGAGGTTTTGATCCAAGATGAAGGTATTGATTCTTCTCATCGCTTCCTTTTTGCATCGTTTGATTAGAATACGCTGTTGGTGGATGATTAATGGTGCTTATTTGTTTGTTTCGTTCGAATTTTACAGTTCAATATCGCTAATCCGACGACTGGATGCCAGAAGAAGCTCGAGATCGACGATGACCAGAAGCTGTAAGTTCTCACTCCTTGTTTATTTTTTTTATTTTGGATTTTGGACAAATTTTAGATTTTCAGATGAGGAATGAATGAATTTTAAATGATGGATGTTTAGTTGCCGTGTTTTAGTATTTAGTTTTGATATGTTACGCTTGAATCCTTAATGCATAATGCTTTACTCAAATTCGTTGAAGATTCTCCGTAGTATGATTGTTTAGTATGTCCAAAATAACCAAGAGTTACTGTACAGTAAATTCTGTGATCCTTATAGATAGTCATTGCCTATACACTAAACGTGTCATTGTTATCTGGCCTTAAAAGCTGGAAATGACCCCTTCCTCTCCAAAAAAATCACATCAATCAACAAATGCTCTTTTCCTTAAGAGGCCAGCCTCAGTTAAATGAATTTCCATGTTGGTGTTACAAAATTTTAAATAATTCCTATAAATCAAAGAACTGCACAAAGTTTGTGGTGACATTTTTGAACATGTAAATGTGTTGATTTATTGTAGTTTAAACATCTGATTTGTTTTTATTTGTGAATCTAACATTGGGCTGAAACTGCTTTTAATTTCTGCAGTCGTGCTTTCTACGACAAGAGGATCTCTCAGGAGGTCAATGGAGATGCTCTTGGTGAGGTATGGTTAACGTGGACTTTATTCTTACTTTCTGAAATGTTATTCAATGTTTATCAATTAGATTATCTATATTAAGATTTGTTGCTTGATTTTAATAGGAGTTCAAGGGATACGTTTTTAAGATCATGGGTGGCTGTGACAAGCAAGGTTTTCCCATGAAGCAGGGTGTGCTGACACCAGGCCGTGTCCGCCTACTGCTTCACAGAGGTAAATTTGTTTATACTTCAAGGCTATATCAATCATACTTTTATTATTGTGTACAACTAAAGGTTGGATTATAAGAATTGATTTATTTACTCCTTCCATCCAAATTCTTGTGATTTTACTTCTGGTAATGAGCCTTGGTTACAGAATTAATGCCTACTCTAGTTAGCTAATCACAATACAGAATTAATGCCTAAGCTAGTTAGCTAGCAACCACAAGAGTTTCAATTTTGGTCTCATAGTGTTGTTCTCTCCATAGCTAGTAGATGCTGTCTTCCTGTTGAATTCTCCATTTTTTATGTATCTTTGATTGGTTATTTTTGTTTGCAGGAACTCCTTGCTTCCGTGGGTACGGAAGGCGCAATGGAGAGCGCAGGAGGAAGTCTGTTCGTGGGTGCATTGTCAGCCCTGACTTGTCGGTCCTTAACTTGGTTATTGTGAAGAAGGGAGAGAATGACCTTCCTGGCTTGACCGACATTGAGAAGCCTAGGATGAGGGGTCCCAAGAGGGCTTCCAAGATCCGCAAGCTCTTCAATCTTAGCAAGGAGGATGATGTCCGCAAGTACGTCAACACCTACAGACGCACTTTCACCACCAAGACTGGTAACTTTTCCATATTCTCTTTGTTCTCTCATTTGTACAGTTGTACTCTAATCTTTGCAGTTGCAGTCATTGTTTTCATTCTGCTTTAGTGTTGTTGTGTTCATAATAATTTGTCTGTAGTTCCACTTGTTGTTGTTGTTGTTCCACTTGTGTGGAGCCATAAATATGATATATATTCTCAGGAATCAAAGGTGATTGGAATTTTGCATGCTGCATTTTAAAAACTCCTGTGTTTTTTGCAATGACAAACTTGGTAGAACCCATGGCTTATTTGACTTGATGGACTGTGATATGTTATGTTCTTACTGGCGGAACTTCATATATATATTTTTTGAAATAAGTGGGCTTTTATGGAACTTACATATTTAAGTATGGGTGATGACACATTTTCTCTTGAATTTAGAATTTTCTGGGATTTATTGATATTCAAGTTTGCTTGATAAAAATGCAGGTAAGAAGGTCAGCAAAGCTCCTAAGATTCAGAGGTTGGTGACTCCTCTAACCCTTCAGAGGAAGCGCGCAAGAATTGCTGACAAGAAGAAGAGAATTGCCAAGGCCAAGCATGAGGCAGCTGAGTACCAGAAGCTTCTTGCCCAGCGTCTCAAGGAGCAGCGTGAGCGCCGCAGTGAGAGTCTTGCCAAGCGCCGATCCAAGCTCTCTTCTGCTGCTGCTAAGGCCTCTGCTTAGGCTATTTTTTGAGGGGATAGAGAAGAGGGTTTTTGTTTGGTACTTAGGTTATGTGATGTCATTTTTGGAAGACTATTGGTCTACTGTTTTCTTGTTTAAGTTTTTCTGCGAGACCTTTTTGTTAATGTAATGTCGAAGCTTTTTTACTTGAGAGGTTTCTTGATACAAGCTATTAGTTCATGAAGTCATGGTTCTATTATTAGAAGTTAATTTTATTTTTCTATAGCAACTGTCTACTGCTTTTGATTGCGAGCTGGTAATTTCATATATTTAAATTGGTAAGTTGTCGCTTCTTATTATGAGTTTTTTATTTTATGAAGATTTTGTTTAAAATAATTCGTTTTTATTATATAGTATAATAGTAACTTGTTTAATGGTTTTGTGAACAAGGTCAACTTCTGTAATAGTACATGCTTTGATTGCGGGGTGAAATGTCTGTAATCTTATATAAAATTATCTGGAAATCTATAGAAAGCCGGATTTCTGATTTTTTTTTTCTGTAATCTATTTATAATTTCGTAAATTGTTTCGAACTTAACACCTCTTAGGCATGTGTGATTTATTTTTGTCTGATTCCGTGCTCCAGGAAAATAATATAATAATAAATAATGGTAGAAACGGGAAGTCTGGAGGCCGGAGGGGCGGCAGGGAGGGCGGAATGAGTGGGATGAGTGAGGTCCATCCCAATTTGGAGTGTTTTAGTTGGGAAAACCTCCTATTCATATTTCTTACTTCATCTTCTCAACCCTCCTCTCCTTTTACTCCATTTCCCTTTCGTTATGGACCTTATTTCGGCCCTTCCTTCACTGACGAACCACATTTGCGCTTCGAATAACACAGTTCTGAGCCTGACAAAAAAGGTTCGCCAAAGTCAAATAAGCAAATGTGTTTATTTTATTTTTTTATACTGTTCAAAGTAAACAATAGCAAACACTAGCACCCGCTCAACAAAAGAATTAGTGAGAACCCCGATATAAATTACTTGAGTGTTTAATTAAATGTTTACATACAAATTACATCCGAGTTGTATTTGTCCGGTTTTAATCAGTTAGATGCTTTGAGAGAGAGATTGCTGGTAGTAGTTTAGCTCTTCTACAGCTTCCCATGACGTGGCTGCCTTCAACTCCTCCCACAAACTAAATATGGCTCCTAAAAAATTATCATCGTGTAGTATGCAGTAGCAGTGTAGTAAAATTAGTCCAATAACAAGTTACGGTTGATTTTGCATAAAATAAAAGAATTCTTTAGATAATGCTTTGAGCCTTTCTTTATGCTCTGATGTAATCCACGAACACCATTTGATGGATAAAAATATTCATTAGCTGGAACCTTCTTCACATGTTTGGGAACTTGAATTCAAATACATGGTAAGTTATATTGAAATAAAAGAGGGTTAACTATGCACGAAGTGGACGGATTGACATTTGCAACAAGGTAACGTCTCCAAACTGCCACGTGTCAAACTTACGTAGTTTAACGTCTAAGAAATTTTCAAACCGCTGTATAATAAGCCAGCTAACTGCAACAAACAAAACAGACAGTAAGCTCACATAAGAAAGTTTTACCTTTGATCTACCTTACACTGTTCCAAACATATGCCTTTAATTATATGGTAATTGAGTTTAACAAAAATTAAAAACCATTTATGTATTATGTGATTGTTTAGTATTTTCTGTTATTCCATGCGAAAATGTATGAATTCTTGATTTTTTTTTTGGAGGGGGGGGGGGGGGGACGAGGGTTTGAACGTATATAGAATTAATTTAAAGTTGATTTGATACTCGATTAAGTGATCAAATTATAAACGTATTAGAATTAATTGGTGATATTTAACTATTTGTTGACCACTTGATCTAGTATCAAATTAATTCAAAAATTTATAAAACTTATATAAAAATATATCGCTCGTAAAATTGAACAAGATTAGAGGTTTGGGTTCAACATTTAAATTTTAAAAGTTTTTAATTTTAATAAAATTGAGAGGGGCATGAGACCTCTACTGTCATTTACGACAGTAGAGGTACTGTCATTTACGACAGTAGAGGATTTGGTTCCTCAACGTTGGTGATAACATATTTTACGCATGACAGCATTGTGAATAACATTTTGTCATTTTAGATAAGTTCTTTTGAATGGTGGTGTTTTTATAAGCTATAAACAAAATGTTGACCAAAATAAATTTTGGTGTTGTGTAAAAATGAATGTTTACAAGCATGAAATATCCTAAGAAAAAGAAGGAACAAGGGGGGAAAAATGGAGAGTGCCTTTGTTCTCCTGGAAAGAATTAACAAATGACCAGCAACAAAATAAATTACAACTGAATCTGTACCTTTTTGTATCTCTCTTTAACTTTAGTCTACAAAAACTGTATAATTTTCTATAACAAAAATATATTAAGGGGATGTCTTGGTATTGTAGAAAGAAGGAAAGAATAACAGTATACTTTGCTTTCTTCTCTGTGATTGTGTGAAAATTTTCTTAGCTCTATTGGCTTGGTTGTTGGTTGTTCCAATTATGGAAATCAGGTGGTAAGAAAAGAAAATCCTGCATGTAAGATGCAATAGTTTACACATATTATAAATCGTCGTCTCCCAAAAATGAAATCACGAAAACCAGTATGTACAATACCAGCACTAGGCCCACTTACCAGCACACTAAAAGGCTGGTATAATGCACTGACAATTCTATTGCTTAAGTGATCATTAGAGAACTTGACGTTGAAGTTAGTCTAGTCAACCAATTCTGTAGTGAGTCTAGTGACCAGACACTATACTGGTCGAGAAAAAAAAATTGAAGTAAAAAAAAAAAAAAACAACAACAAACAATTGGTGTAAAAAGGAGACTGACCGTCAGCCAGCCTATGCCAGGTGAAATGAGAATCTTAGTAGTACCATACATACTAGCATGTCATTGGGCACTATAGGGTTCATCAGCAAGCAAACTTGAAAAGGGGGAAGAAGGTAGAAAAAGAAACTTAAAAAAATAGCATACCTAAGTGTACATGGCGACCAATTCGCCTTCTTTGCATTCCCTAATGTCTACCTTCATCTTATATTCGGTCGAGGATGGTAATACATCACAACAATGCCGCCTCAGGGGCTATAGTTTTTAAAACATAAAAATCAATAAGTTATCCATCAATAGGTGATATTTCCAGGAAAACTTATTAATTAACTTAAATCGCAGGTAGCTAGGAGAAATGATTTTGAATCACATGCCAAAAAATCAGCCTTTGCCATAAGAATTACATCACTATTTATTTATTTCTCTTTTGCAATGTTGATAGATGTTTGTTATATAATTCACAAGTATTAACACAAAAAAAGTTCGACAAAACATGATCAAATAGCCCAATATATTGGTAGATACCAACCTTGTCCTTGAACCGTTCCAGCCGCTGCGACCTAACACTAATTAGCCTCAGGTTCTTCACTGAGGCAGTCCACAAGCACCATCCTGGCATATACCGACTATAGGTGCTCTCAATTCTTGTTTTATCCCCACTCCCACTGGAAACAATGTTTTTCAAGTAAAAAACTGCTGGGTCCTTACACTTGTCCCGTCTTCTAGAACCTCGTGTATTAAACATGTAAATCTCTTCCCCATTTGAGCCCCTTACCCAGGGCCAAAATGTCTTATCTACAGCCAAAAGATCGAGCAGCAACTTGTTCCCTTCAAAGACGGAAATGGAGTAGCCCCAGGCGATAGAAACAGTGCGGTTACGAGGCCTGTCATAGCAGACCATCTTTTGCAGGGCCCGGCGTGGGTCCCGCATAACAGAGGACATGAGGTGAGCCACAGAAGCGCTGCGGTTGAGGAATGGGAAGATAGGGTCCACCTGGTCAAAATGGTGCAGTGACACCAAGGGGTTGAGAGGGTGTGATGAGAGGAGACCTGATATATCACCGTGCATGTCTATCTGGAAATTATTACGATTTCAGAGGACAATTTGTGTAAATTTAAATTAAAGTATGGTGTAACCAGTTCCTTCATAATAAGTACCAGTCTGGTTCAGGACTGTGGTAGAATGAAAGATAAATATTTGACAAGTAGCTCATTTTAGGCAAGAGGCCAGTTTGGTCACTGACTGGTACATCCATTCTGGTACTGTTAATTTGGTACTAAAGTGGCACATCAATGTACCTTTATTACCAGGTTAGTCATAAACTGGAGATACCATGGCACCTATGTACTATGGTGTCATCTTGGCCATTCGGCTTAAAGTTGGACGGTACAGATTAGTTACTGTACGGCTGTACCTGATGGAAACCGGGTTCATGAGTTAGCTGTACACCAAGTTCAGCCAGACAGGCTGAGATCCTCCCATCACTGCCGAACAAGTAGTGGTACCTCTTTATACAAGTATCAATATTTCTGGCCAGAACTTTGGCAAGGGGTAAACTGATAGCTATGCCACCTCCGCCATAGGCCATGTCGAAACCATGATCATTGTTCTGGGACCACATTTCAGACCGGCTGCCAATGTAGTGCCACTGGCGCCAGTCATACTTATCCAGGGTTTCCAGAAGATTGGTTGGGATGAATACCGTGTCGTCGTCTCCTAGCACGATCCATCGCACCTGATAATGGAACAGTATCGAATAAGGAAATGAAATTGAGCACTTTGTGGAGCCAATTTGAAAACATGAATTGTCAACTATAGAAAGAATGGATTCAATTGGGCATTTTATAAAAAGTGCTTTACATATATACCCCTAAGAACTCTGTATTCGCTCGTATAGTAAAAATTTAAGGTAGAATTAGAGGCTGGATCCTGATACTGATAGCTTAGGCATTATTCCGAGATGCACAAGCAAACAATCATATCCTCTGCTGAGTACTTGTACAAACTAGTCATACTTTTAATGTGTTGTTCGAATTATCCTAGATGGGCATAGTTTGTTCAATTTGACCTTGATTGTATTAACGATCCTACTTAAAAACAAAAGGAGAAGGCAAACACAATAACAATAAGTAGTAAAACAAGTAAAAACAAACGAAAAATAGATGATCAAATACAAGACAAAGAAGAGGATTCTTGTAAGAAGAACTTAAAATAGACTATGAAAGTTCCAAACTTCCAATATTAATTTATCATTTCCCAAAAAAGAAGAGTTTCAGATGTGGTAAATGCACTTATTTAACACTCAAGGGAAATAGAAAAAAAAAAAGGTGTACATTGTACAATGCAACAATGCTCATAGCTGAAAAACAAAAATAGAAATACTACCTCCTTTTTGGAAATGTCAGTTCTCTCTATGAGCTCCTTAACTATCCGAGCAACGCGAATTCCCGACCTTAGACCTCTCTTGAAAGTGTATGGAAAATGAGAAGCATTGGCCGATACCAAAACAGGGAAGGGAAATCGGTTCTCCTCGATCCGGCGCTTGGAGCGGGTACGCGGAGGGGAATCAACGAAGACGAAGAGTCTGACAGAGGGGGTCCCACCAGAGGGAAATGAGAGGGGATGCGATGGATGATGGAGCGAGAACTTGAGGCGATGCCGAAGAGGACGTGGCGCACGGAGAGGGAAGGAGAGGAAGGGAGGAGGAGAGAAGAAGGAGGTGGAGAAGGTGGAGAGATCACGAGAGGTGTCGGAAGAATGACGAAGAGGAGAGGTGAGAGGAGGTGGATGGAAGTTGTTGTAGAGAAGGAAGAAGGAGATGAAGGAGAGAACGAAGAGAAAGAGAGGAAGGCGGGAAATGTGGGACCCAGCTGCCATTGAGAGAATGGAAGGAGAAGAAGAGGAGGGAAAGGTTGAATGTGGGGTCGGACTTAATGGAGGGGATTCCCGGGTTGAGGGAAAGTGGTTTTGGAATTTGATTTTTGAGGTGGGTGGTGATAAGGGAGGTGAGGTTACCTCCATTATTATTTTTGGAGGGATTTATTCAATGTTTTGTTGGAAATTTTTTGGGGTCCTTTCTCTTCCTAAATTCATTTTTCGGAATTGGAGTAGCAGTCTAGCACCTACTCTTTTATAATTTAGTCTTGGAAATAATTAGCATAATAGCAAGTTGTAAGGGGAAAATAAAAATAATTGGTTTCCCCTCCATGCACTTTTGGATGAACTAATTTGGAAATTATTATCTTTTACAAGATTTTTTTGATAAAAAATGAGCGTGAATTAGCTTTTTTTTTTTTTAAAAATTAAGTTTGGTTGGTTAAATATTTAGAATTTTTTGGAGTTTGAAGGGAGCATGGAGGGCCACCATTGAATGTGCTAGGAAATGACTGCCATGTTAGATGAATTTATTTATTTATTTTATTATAAATTGATATGGTATTAGTGTATACAAGATCGTTGGTTTATTTGAGACAGGTGATCTAAAGAAATACCGTTGAGTATACAAACACCCAACGTGCCGCGCATAACCAGAAGCATAACATAAAGTACATTCCTCCTTCCAGGTTCTGATCCCCTCCATTTTCCCAACAACCGAAAAAATCCAGTCAACTAAGATGATGTATTTACATTCCTCTTCTCACACAAAAAAAGATGGAAATTGCAAAATAACAATGATAATAATAAATAAATAATTGGTACAAATAAAATTTATTAAAAATTATTCAGATCCATGATATGATGTAGTATAGTAAATCTTCAACACATGTGCACGACACTTCTACAGTTCGTAGAAGAAAAATTCGTGATGACGCACTATTTATGTGAACTAACTAACTATTGTTTTTTGAAATATTATGTAACCAAACCAATTTAAATTAGATCCCTCTATGATTCCTAAATTGTCGTAAGAAAATAAAAATTATTCCCACGAAAACACTCCATTTATGGATCCAAATATATATATATATATATATATTATATATATATATATATATATATATATATATATATATATATATATAAGAGAGAGATCAAAATTTATCATTTTTTTATTTTTTTTATTTTTCGGGTATAATGGATGAGTTCTTATCTACAAAGATGTGATGGCACCATAATATCTTTTTATAGACTTGCGCAAAATTTCGAACAAAACGTTCATATCCTGTGTCATAATATCATAATATTGCAACTACACAGCATATACGTGAATCGCAATATAACATGGCTTTTGGGTATATACACAGTCATAGTTGTGATCACACCATATATAACTATATTACGTCTGATCTATCTGATTTAAATTGAAAAGTTCATGATTGATGTAAATTAACCAAAAAGAAATTAAGATGTCTATAAATTCAAATTAAATAGTTTAAATTGATGGAACTTTATAGGGGAAAAAATTATAAGTTTCATATAGATTGAAATTAATAGTTTAGATCATGTCTTATAAACTTATAATTAGGATACTATTTCTTAGTGTCCGTTAAACGGGTAAATAAAGAGAAAGAAAGGTTGGGGCGAACGAAGGTATAATCAATTCTGAACTGTGTGTGGAAGAAAAGCAACACGTTAAACTTTTCTCTATTTTTTCTTTTTCTAAAAGTTAGATATTACGATCACCCGCTCTCACTTTCTCAGAAGTGCATAACACATCAAGCTTTTAAAAAACACAATTTTTTCCCGAAATAGCGGTATTTTGTAGTCAACCGCACGAACGTCACAGAAAAAATTGATAAAATAATGTAACGCGTCATTTACGTTTTTTTACCGAAAAAAACATGAAAAAAATTGCATTTTTTCGCCGATTAAACGTGTACAATATCAAAAGACATATCGTGTGGTGAGAACATAGTGTATTTGGTACATACCGTAAATCAAATGCTTAGAGATGTTCAATATCATGTACAATATCGTGTACCACTGCCTCTCTAAGTACAATATCATGTACTAATCATCCATACAAATGCAGTAATGTACACGAGAATACATATGAGTTTGACACAGATATTCGCATATATACACCGTTTTTTCACCGAAAAAACGCCACACACCGTTAAATCAACTCCGGATTGTCATACCGAAAAAAATACATTTTAAAAGCTTGATAAACATTAAACAGTTTAACAACATATAGAAAAAAACTTAAGAAAAAAATATATATAGATAAAAAGAGGTCGCGGGCTTATTTTTGTCGTTGCTTCCTTATAATATAAACTCATGGATTCAAACATGTATCCACCTGACCACCTCTCGATCTAGCATGTATTTACTTCCTATATATCATTGATCGATTGGATTTATGGCTGGATGTTTATCTGACCACCTCTCAATCTAGCATGTATTTACTTCCTTGGTGCGTTTGGATTTACTTCGTGGTGCGTTTGGATTTACTTCGTGGTGCGTTTGGATAGGTGTGGGAAGAAGGAAAGAAGGGTAGAAGTGGGAAGAAGTATTGGAAAGTGTGTAATTTTGTGAAGAGTTTGAATTGTTTATAATTTTTTTTTCTTCTTCCTTCTTCTTCTTCTTTCTTCCAACGATCCAAACGCACCTGTATATATCATTGATCGATTGGATTTATGGCTGGATGTTTATCGGCAGACGGAATAATGTTAAGTTTTGGTTTCACATTTAGAATGAAAATAGCATTTGAAATAGAAAGAACATTGATTGATTAGAATAATAATTGTTTTTTCATTTATGAAAAAAAAGACAGACGGAGAACAGAGAACTTTTATCACATAGACTTTTTCATATTTTTATATATATGTCGCCATATTTTTATACTGAAATATAAAACTATTTTTAAATTTTTATTTGTCAACATATTAGATGATTACGTTTTCTAGTTTAAAATAAAATATGAAAAAAAGTACCACAAAAAAAAGGCTACTGAAATCTAGTATATTACAAACAGCCACAGTAGCCATACAAAAGAAAAAAAAAACTAAAACTAGGCTGACGTGCCCTAGGCCGACAGTACGGCATTATACATCCATCCATTAATTAATTAATAAAAACAAGAAAAGAGCTCCAGTTGTCAACATCCTGCTGCCTGCTGGTACACACCTTCTAAGTTCTAATTCACACGTTCTAATTCACTTTTAAGTTCTAACACAAGTTCTAATTCACTTCTAAGTTCTAACTTCTAACCCGACGAATAAAATAAAACAGAAATGAATTTAGCACATATAGCTAGCCTGATAAGAAATTTACGTTACCTCAGACTTTTTTCTGATTCATTAAGAAGGAAAAACAGTTAGAGAAAGCTTCTATTAATCACAGGTTACTTTGAATTATTAACCTGACGAATTATACAATGATTCCCGGTCCGTTTTATGTTATAAAAAGGAGCGTAATAATATTTAAACAAAATATGCCAAAATTTTGTGCAAATAGCAATACTCTCTCGAAATGGGTCAAAGAACCTCCTTTAACTTTAAGCTTGCATTATGGCGTGTATTTCTGGGTTTGATTTTTCTTTAAAATATTTTGAAGTAAAATTATTAACACTGCTATTAGTCATTTAGTCTTAAACAAGAAAAAGAGAAAATCTAATACATTCGAGTAACCAGCGTTTCATTAAATTAATTTCAACCATGCAGCGGACCAAATTTGCGATAACGATTTTGGTAATTAAAATGGTTCCTTTCATTGTTCAACATTTAAAATTACTATCCGTACGTTACTTATAAAAGCATCAATCCAAGAAAATATACAATTAGAAGAATTGTGTAAACAATTGCAAATGTGAATTATTGATTTTTAAAATAGATCTGATTAGTAGTATAATAACCTCAAGTGAAAAAAGTTGACTCATCATTTAAAAGGAAAAGACAGAACCATTGATTTCACAATATCTTTATTGTCTAACTACAGTTTATATAACATAAAATAATATTAATTACTCCCTTTTCTTATTTGCCTACATATCTTTTTTTTTTTTGATGAATATTTGCCTACATATCGTAGACATCTTTTGCTAATATCGTAATCTTAAAATAGCTAAAATACAAAATTTTCTGTTGTTGCAAGTTCCACAACCAGCCCATGAGGATGTGGTGCTTTCATAGATCCTCAGTCCTCACAAACCTGATGATAGGTAAGCTCAAAGGTCCCACATTATATTATCTGTGGCTAAAAAATGGAAGGCTCGTTTGGAGGAAGACAGTTTATAATTCAATATTTCTTACCCTCTGATGCAGCTTTGGTTATTATTGATGGATCCTGGTATCTGAAACAGGAAATTGGGACAGCAATGCTCTTTCTATGAGCCAGGAGGGACTTTATTTTCTACTTTTTACTAGAACTGCACAAGGTGCTTTTATCATGAACTTTATGGGAGCAGTACCTAACGCTAGATGCTTATAAATGAAAGCCTGTATCATGAATTTTAGGGATTTTATCTTTGCATCCCAATTTTTGTTTGTAATATAAGGGAATGCTTTTTTTGTCAGAGTTAAGTATGTATTATGCTATTCAAGTGTTAGTACTTTCGAACTGGTTATGTAACAATCGTATTGTTAGTAGTAAGCCTCCGGGCATTTTCATTTTCAAAAAAAAAAAAAAAAAAAAGACAGGTAAGCTTTCATACCACTGGTTTGGACTGGTGTTGCCGTGTTGGTATCCCACGAAAGACCATATAAAAAGTAACACACCAGTTTAATAAGTAAACAAAAATACAACTACCAATTTGTACAGCCTAACAGGTGTCAGAAACCATGAGATACAAAACGTTTCTCAATACTTCATTGAAACTATTCTAAACAACCCGTAATCAGTTCAAGCTTTATGAATATGGAGCAGATTTGATTTGTTTCAGTTTGTTACAGCATCGAAAAACCTCAAAGATGCTGCAAATGTGCAACAAAAAAGTATATCAGTTCTCAGTATGAAATAACTTCCTGTAATTTTTTTTTAACTTAGATGTGGGAGAGATAAAAGCTAACTTTTATGAGGTTGTGCAGTGGTTATAAGGAAATTGGTCCAATAACAAAAGGGCAAATGTTACAGAGTTTTACCTTGGTCAATAGGCACAAAACAAAGTTTACATTGCACTGAACCTATGAAATTGAATCCCAGCGCCAGATGGATCCATCCTCACAGCAACTAAGTATTGTGCTGTAACAACAACAACATATTTTCAAAAGGTTATATAAAAAGATCATTAGGTCGTAGAAAGAAAAAAAATATTTTCTTCTAAAATTATATTTTCTTTGGATTCTGTAGTTTTTGGATATCAAATGTCATTAGGTTGTAGAAATTTTCTTTTATTACCCAATTTGTTTGGGATAAAAGATTTTGTTGTTGTTGTATACAAAAAGATCAGATTACACTTAGTTCTACCTGATTATTTTATTCCTTCATAATTTTTCTTAAAAAAACTGAAGAATTCCCTTGTTTACTACAATTTTATTTTTATTGATTTATTCCTTTTAATTTCATTGTGCTGTTAGTGTTTGGTACTATTAAGGTCAACTGATAAAGTCAAACACTTTTAACAGGGTTAACACCACATAATCTGATGCAAACCAGTTTACGGGCCTGGTATCATCAGAAATACCTTCCATCAAAAGACATGGCTGTTTGCCGTACAGCACCCTTGCATTGTGCATGAGTCAACCTGAAAGAAATAAAAAGCGCCTTTCACAGAATGGTCGTGGCTGAATGGATCTAACAGAAAAGGATTGCATAACACTTCAAAATAACCCTTTTCTGCTTTTACAGTTTTTTCCATCTTAGATCTTGGTAGTGTGCATCTCAGATTCACTGCTCATGTACCATGTTAGTGGCAGTCTGAATAGTAATTTGATCAATATTTACACTGGTATTTGTTAGTCAACTAGTCTTATTCGTTCTTAATTAGCATTATTGGTATAGTTGAGCACGATCCAATAGAAATTAAGGGTTCAATGTAAGATTGGTAAAATTAAGCTGTGGATGCAACTCAAATTTAATCAAGGTGTAAGTCTAGTTTGGAGGTTCTATAACTGGAGGAACCAGCAATATCTACTATTGTTACCATACCAGTGACTGAACTGGTATTGGCTAGTTGAGACATTCCAGTTTTCCCCTGAATTGTAGCAAATTGAACTGTTCTTTGGTATATATTGCAATTTAAACTAATGGGGTAAATAAAGCATAGCACAATTTTACCTAGCAATGAGAACAGGTGGACTGGACTGAAGATCCCATACAAAGACTTTTCCATCACGATTCCCTGGTCAAAATATATATGAATATATTATTTTATAGTTTAAAATGATAAAACAGATCACCCAAAACAATAAGAAGTTGCTAAAACATATTTTCCATATTGGTACATATGGATGTGAGCTGCTTCAACTTTTGAACAATACACCTTTTTGTTGCATCATCTCTCTATTTTTTTTGTTGTTTAAATTTTCACCAGAAGTAAGCTAAAATAAGCAGCTACATTTTTAACTTGCGATCCAATATTTTTTCAGTTTCTGCATGCATTACCATAACTGCTTTCTTGCAATTTGAGAATGAAAAACTAAAAATTTTAATTTTCCAGTTTTTTTTCGGTAATGGGCATATAGGCAACTTAACAATGAACTACTTGCATCCAGGTGCAGTATCAGCAAGACTTCAATTGCCAGTTAATTGCACTGGTCAAAATGGTACATTTGTTTAAAAGAGACCATAGTGAAAAATGTCAAAAGGAATAAAAATTTACCAGACAAACAAGGTATAAAGCACAGCTCAATAAATTATAGCATTTAATTGATCACAACCATGCATAGTAAGAAAAAAATAAACAAACAAAAATTTAGCAATGTCTACCTATGGCTATTGAATTATAATGAAAATCACAAGAAAACTTGATGAACCAAATGTCACAATCTGGTACAGGATACTTCTGAAGAATATCCCAAGAACCCTGCATGAACTTGAACATATTATAAGAAAGCCACGAAAAAAGAGAGCAAAGTAGCCGAAATTGATATCTCACCTCACCAGGACTTTGTTCTTTGGTTTTGGGCTCCCACAATACTGTCTCATTATCCACACTCTACAATTGTAGAATTATTTAAAATTAATAGATATGAACTTGAACTTTTAAAAAAAAAAATAAACATAAGTACCTTGACTGCATAAATAGAAAAAGGAAAATCTGACCTTGGATAACACAAAGTCACCTAGCCATCTATTGCAATCAACATAATTAGAATGGACTGAAGCAATCAATACCTAAGTTAAGGAATATAGCTTACATATTAGTAATAACATATCCGTCATCACAAACAAAGGGTAATGGTAAGAGGGAGTTTTAAAGTTGATTACTACCGGAAATTGCACATATTTGGTGGGGAATTTGGAAGGGAGGTCAGTCCATGTAAATGATTTGTCCACATATGTCCAAAACTCTGCATATTTAATAGAATAATAAAAACCATCAACATAATTCATAGTTGCTTCAGATAAAGTTATGACAATGATAATGATAATTATCAAATCAAATAATAGTAATTATCTTCACATGCTGGATGTATGAGCTGACTTACAAGAAGAAAGTACTAAGTTTTTTTATAGGCAGTGTAATATCATGCACGACATGGTTTGATGCATGCATAATGCCATGAATATGCAAATGAACATAGTTAGCATTTTTCGACCTCCATCAGGTAAAAGTTGAAATTATGGGAATGACTGGTATCCAGCTGGTACAGTACTGCCTGGTGTTAACCAGTCATGTGTTTGACTGTACAGCATTAAATGTTTACCTTTCATAGACCATATTTTAACGGTGCCATCCATACCACAACTTGCAATTCGGTAGATATCAGAAGGATGGAAATCCTACATCATTTGGTATTATTTGCTTTATTAAAAATAAATAAATTGAAGATAGATACTAGGATTAATAATAATTAAAGCAAACTCACAACGCTTAACACTTCATTTCTATGGCCACCAGCTCCTGCAAATACTAAAATGCAAATTCCAGTGTGCACATTCCATAACCTAACTGACTCATCCTACACCAAAATATGCAAGACGACAATAAATACCAAAAATAACACCAGGTTGTTGCTTTCTTCAAAAAATGCCCAAAGTACACTCCTCATAGATTGCTTCTCTCCACAAAGGAAGAAGGGGCAGTGCAGACACTTTTTTGGAGGAAAGAAGAAGGGTTTTTTATGATATTTTCCATGCTAAATGAGGTGCATACATGATTTCACAGTGTAAAGCATAATAGGGATTTGTGAAGCACCTTGCTTGCTGATACAACAAGGGAAGGATTTAATGCCTGAGTTCTGATCTCATTTATTGAATCACCATGGCCAACAAAGCTCTGAAAAAATTGAACGCCATTCCAATTTACCACCAACCAATGTATCTTGTTGTATATGAAACTTAAAGAGGGTTGGTATGATGTACAATTACCATTTTTCTTTTTCATTCTTTTTTTTTTCTTCCTTTTTGATCATATAAGTGGTTGGTGCAGCCAAGCCAACACAAAATAACTGTCAGGACGAGACTGGTACAAATACTTTTATTGTGGTCTTTTAGGATTGAAAAAAAAAAAAACAAAGATAGATTGCAAAAGCATCAAAATAGGCCTATATGGTAATATTCCTTATACCTTACCAAAAACTACATAATTCTTTATACCTTACCAAAGTGAGGCTAGTAAGGTTTGGTATTATGAATGGATGTGTATGAATCAGGACAAGTCTCTTGTTTCCTACACAACAGCTTTCAGTACCAGTTTTTGGGACTTGAACTAGCACCCTCTACAAGGAGATGTCATCACATCCCCTTAGGTACTTGATTGGCATGGGCAAAATCTATAACCATTGAGCACGACTCTTAAAACTACCTGACCCCTTTAATCATCTTCCTGAGTGCTGTGTTTGCATAATGTGACCTGGACGGCTCGCGGTTAGGTACATAAGAGGATTTCGAATCCCCTCAACAGTAAGGAGCATTGCCACTGCTGGCTGCAACATGCCCGGCAGTGGTCTTTGTCACACTTAAATCATTCTTGTATCAAATAAGCAGCAACAGAGGAACCAAAATGGAACATTTACAAACCTTGTGTACTTTCTCAGTGCCACAGTTGATGACACGTATGATGCCATTACTACCCCCAGCCACTAACAAGGGGGCCGTATCTAGATCGCATGCCCAACTCAATGTATAGTATGACTCTTCTTTCTGTAAACAAAAGAAAATTTGCAAAAACAGCTGGTAACTCAGATGAAATATAGAGACTTTGTTGGTACCTATTACTATTAGGCTAAGAATCAACTACTTATTTTGCTTTAATAAAAAAGAATCCTTACATCTTCATCTGCATATGCTTGCAATGCAGCAACGAGACCTCCTTCAAGGCATCGATAAACTGTAATCTGTGCAACATTCCAAAATCCCCATTAAGTAACTCACAAATTGGAGAAACATTCCACACCAAATGGCAGAACCAACTAAATTAAACAAGGCGAAAACACGAAATGCACACCCGATTTCCTCCAGCGGAGGCGAAAACATCGTAGTAGCGCGCGTCAAGGAAATTGAAGGAGATGGCGTAGAGAGGCCTCTTGCCTTCGTGCAGCTTGTTGGTGACGCGGTATTCGCGCTTCTTAGTTGTCGTAAGTGAACCTAGAGCAGCTTCGGAACCCAGTACACCCCCAACCTTGCTGCTCGTGTGGTTGCTTGTGGAACCACCCGCCATGACTGGTCTCATAAGAGAGAGCCTCTCTCTCTCACTCTTTCTCTCACTCGAGGATTTCAATGTATAAACCCTAGAAAATTGGCCAGGCACGGGAGAGAGCACTATTAGTCCCTATTAGTATTTGACTATTTGCTTTATGTCTCTTGTCACAGTTTCTTCAATGGTGATTTGGTGATTTGTGAGTCAGACTCGATCTCTGCCAGTGAATCCGTCGGTCTAGCAGCTGATAGGCAGCATCATTTGCAAAATAATAATAATAATAATAATAATAAATAATAAATAAAATAATAATAATAGTAACAATAATGATGATGATGTTGTTGCTAATGGATTAAACTAATCCAATAACATTTTTATCTTTATGTATATTTAGTTGAATCAGATGCAATTACTGGTTTCTCTAACCAATGTAATCAACCAGTGTTATTATTAAATTATTATTTTAAAAAAAGTTATAGTGCGATACTTTTAGATGCCACAAATATCACACTTCCTTTTTTATTTCTTATTTTAAAATTTAAAATCGAAACATCTGATCCAAACAATTGATCATGTTCATATTAATTATGGATGCATCTTCAAAAAAATTTATAATTTTTGGAGTCTATTTTATATTTGATCCATAGGTCGAAATTAAAATATAGTTGATTAATATAGATTAATTCTAATATGTTCAATTTTAGACATATTGATAAAGTATCAAACGGACTCTAGATATCATAAAATTTTATGCCAACAAATCCGTCCTTAATATTAACAAGGTTAATGATTCATATCGGACATTTCAATTTAAAATTAAAAATAAGAAAATGTAACATTTGTAGCATTAGAATCCTCCTTAAAAAAATAATAAATAGAGGAAGCATTAAGATACTCTAACATGTGAAAGATAGTAAAAAGTTTGTTATGTTATATCACTAACTAAAATAAATTGAAAATTTTTCAGTGTAATAAAATGTTCCGTTTGGATAAGAATCAAATTTGATAGTTATTTATAATAAAAAAAATATTATCCACAATCAAGAATATTTTCTTTTCGAGATTTAAAATGTTACTTCAAAGTAGTTTGAACTTTTGGAATAAATTTTTTATTTCTAATGGGCCGCTTAGATCGCTTAGGAATAAGATGAATAGCTTCTTCCGAGGCGGAAATTTATTCCTAACCATTCAAATTCTTCACAAAGTTACACACTTCCCAATGTTTTTCGCCTAGGAATAGACTATTCCTCTTGGGTGTGTTTGGAAGTGGAGTGAATAAGAATGAATAAGGAAATTTATGAATAAGAATCTTGAATTAGAATTAGGAGAATTGTCTATTCATGAATAAGGAGATGTTGTTTGGATAGTGTGTTGTGAATAAGAATAAGGAAAGAAAAAAATATAATAATGATTTGATTTTGTTTTGAACAATTTGTAATTACAAGAATGGATGAAAATAATATAATAATAATTTATATTCATAATAAAAATAATATAAAAATATTAATTTAAAAAATAAAGTAATAATTTAGATAATATTAATAAATACAATAATTATTATATTTATTATTATAAAATCAATAAATAAAATTTTTAAATAATTATCATAATAATAATTGATTCAAAAAAATGAATAAAATAATACTAATAATATTAATGATAACGTTTAATTATAATATTTCTTATGATTACTATTAAATAATAATTATTATAACGTTTAATAAATAATTATTATAATAATGATAATAATTAATAATTCATTACTAAATAAAATAATAATTAATAAATTATTATTATAAATCATTATTATAATGTTTAATAAATCATTAATAAATAATATAATTATTATAACGCTTATAAAATCATTAATAAATAAAAATTAATAATTAGTAATAAATCATTATTATAACGCTTTGTAAATCATTAATAAATAAAAATTAATAATTCATTGAAATAATAATTGATAATAATTATCATAAATAATTATAATATTTATCATAATAATAAGAATAATAATATTATTATTATTATAACATAAATAAATATTTATAATAATACTTATTATTACAATATATTAATTATTATTATTACTATTATTATTATTATAACTCATTAATAACTAATAATTATTAATTAGTAATAAATCATTATTATAACGCTTTGTAAATCATTAATAAATAATAATTAATAATTCAGTGAAATAATAATTGATAATACTTATCATAAATAATTATAATATTTATCATAATAATAATAATATTATTATTATTATTATAACATAAATAAATATTTATTATAATAGTTATTATTACAATATATTAATTATTATTATTACTATTATTATTATTATAAAATCATTAATAAATAATAATTAATAATTCAGTGAAATAATAATTGATAATACTTATCATAAATAATTATAATATTTATCATAATAATAATAATAATAAATATTTATAAAAATACTTATTATTATAATATTTTCCTAGCATCACCAAGCCATTCCAATTCTAATTCCTAGTTTTGGCTTGAATAAGAATAAGGTAGTGAATAGGGCATTATTCTAATTCCATTGTGTGTTTGGGTCATCTCACAATTGGCTAATTCATGAATAAGACTTATTCAACTCATTCCAAACACACCCCTTATTCCTAAACGATCCAAACGGCCCAATGATGTGTTTGATCTAGATTAAAAAGTTATCTTAATAACTTCTTAATATGAAATTAAAAGGATAATCCAAATGCACCATGAATAAAATTTTTAGTCTAAATGTTAGATCATTTTTTAAAAAAAAACATTCTTAATTTTGAAAAAGAAATTATTCTCAACCGTCTAGGAATAATATTTTTTTATTCCAAATAACTAATCTTAATTTTATATTTCAAGAGATCCAATTCGTGTCTTATTTGAATACGAATCTCTATTCAATTATTTCATTAAATAATCTTATAGATATAAGTTTATTTATTTATTTGATTATTAGATCAGTATGTATTTGGATACGACGATCTATATTTGATTATTCCATAAAACAATGAACTTGTGGATGAGAAACATATCCATGTAATAGCTTCCGTGAAAGTACTATGGATTCAAATTTAAGGCATAATCACAGTAATGAGAACAATTACTGGTCCGTACATAATAAAAGAATTAAATTTGAGTTTGCATTTTTTTTTCCTATGTGGGAATTTGGTGCATATAGTAATGATTGTGGGTTCCATACTTCCATATACAAGCAAAAGGTCAGGGCTCAGGGCGCCAAGAACAGATGAGCTAGAGATGTTATGGCATGCTTGCTCTTGGCAAAATCATTTCTGCGATTATTTTTGCGTACACAAGGAATTATGTATGTGTCGCATTTAATCATTTATCTTATTTGTTGCCATTGGGAACTAGAAAATGTTTGTACGGATTCTTTTATAAATGTTTTAAAAATATAACCGGACCGACTGGTTTAACTGCGAATTGGTCGTCAGTATGGTCGGATGCTCCAGAAATCAAACCAATTTAATAACATTTGCCTTTGTTAATATGTAAACTTAATAAATATTTAATCATTTATTGCGCATAAATATCATACTCGTCCGTTTTTCTCACTGGTTCAAACGGTCGAACGATCGAACCTGTAGCTCCACGATATCCAGTCTAGTTTAGAAAACATTTGTTTTCTTATTTAGAGTTAATTAGATTTATGCCACTGTAAAAAAAATTAAAATTAGTAAAATACAATCACTAAATGACAAATTAGTTTTATGGCACTGTGAAAAAATAAAATTAGTTTTTTGCCACCGAAAAATTGATTTGCCAATTTTGCCCTTTTAAATATGCCACTACAAAAATTTGAAATTAGAAAAATATCATCACTCAATGATAAATTAGTTTTATGCCACTACAAATTAATTAAAATCAATTTTGTTCCAAGTAAAATAAAAAATAGCTTTATGCCATTAAAACGATGTATGGAATTGGATATAAGACGTCGTGTATTAATAATTATCAAGCTAAGTATATAATACAAAAAAAAAACAACGTCAAAATGCTTTTTAACAACGTCAAAATATTGTTTTTATCTAATGAGGGTATTTTAGGCAACTAAAATATTGTTAACAAGGGTTTATTAACAATTACAATTTAGAAATTTGAAAAATATTGAGAGCATTTATGATGGTATTTTTAGAATTAAATTTTTTTTGAAATGAGATAATGACATATTTCTAATTTACATAATTTAATGATGGCATAAATCTAATTTGCAATCTAACAATGACATATCTCTAATTAACTAATTTTCACAGTGGCATAAAAAGAATTAATCCTTTATATATATATATATATATATATATATATATATATATATATATATAGAGTTTTGCTATGGTGAGTTGCAACTCACCAAAGCATCCGTGAGTCGCACTCAAAATTTCAAAATTAAGTTTAAAACAACCGATCCAAACCGTCTAATACGATCTCCCTATTGAATTCTCCATGCAAACCAAATTTTATATTTTTTCGAAATTTTTAAGTATTTATTTTT
>JAMFTS010001077.1:7500-27587 GCA_028095005.1 Rhynchospora pubera | reverse complement strand
CAACATTCGTTACGGTCGTTCAGTCTATTGAAAAGGTCTCCGTTCCAAAACCGTACAGGATATTCTCATTTCATACGGCTCCTACCTTCTGCGCATAATACTGAGAAAAAAAATCTTTTGAATGAAAATCGACTATTCTCATATTTTTATGAACTGAAAGAAGCTAGCATTTTTACAAGAAATCTCTAGTCAACCTTTTAATCAGAGGTTTTTTCTGAATACCAATTCAACATATAAATAATATATATATTATTTAGATGAAAAAGGGAAGTCCAATAATTTCTTTGTTTTTAACGCTTGCTGTTTCTGAGAATTAGTCACTTCAACGATCTTTGATGGTTTTATGGGTATCCAAAGTACGAACGAAATGGATGTTTGTTGTCCTAACCATTCTTATTAGTCCCGATTCCTATAAGGAAAAGGGGTATTTCGAACAAAGTTTTTGTTCTGTTGATTCCTACGTGTAGTGCTTTTTCCCTATACTTAATAGGCCTTATTACTAGAGTAGGATTGACCGCAATACGAATAAATCTATAGGTCTAATCTTTCGCTTAATGCCTCAAATTGACAATTGAGGCATTTGAGATTGCATCAATCGAGGATACACGATTGAAGGGATGGATTGATGGTTCTATCCCCACCCAAACTTCACCTTCACCAAGCGTAGATTTCTTTTCATGATTGGGTTTTTTCTATTCCGCAACACATTTTTCTTGCTAAGACTTAACTAAAGCTAAAAAAAACCAAGAAAAAAGAATCAAATCGCACCATCTCTGTAATAGGTAAATGCCTTTTTTTCTCCTGAAGTTGTTGGAATTATTCCAACAAGATATTGGCTACAATTGAAAAAGTCCTATCTATAAAATTCCCATTTATACGAGATCTAGACATAATTTAGTAATTCGTTCTATTTGAAAATGTTTTTCATTTTCCCAAGGGAAAATGATCCTAATAAAAAAGGAAAAATAAAGTACCAAATTCTGTAAAAAAAAAATCCCTGTTACGATTATTTCCTTTTCAATAGGTCCTTGGAGTATTTTCTTGATGTAAATATAGAATGTGAATATAAATATATATCGTAGGAGAGATGGCCGAGTGGTTGAAGGCGTAGCATTGGAACTGCTATGTAGGCTTTTGTTTACCGAGGGTTCGAATCCCTCTCTTTCCGTTTTTTTGAATTCTTCACTGTTCTTGGTTAGGATTTTGAAGATCAAAAAAGAATTGAATTGTCCAGAAATCCACTTTTTCCTTTTTTTCTGTATCGAGAAAATCGTTGAACAAAGTGATTAAGAATTTCTAAAGAAAGGTTTTTTTGAATGAGAAAGATTAACCTTGCCTTTTTTTATGTTTCAAATTGGGACAAATCACTGTAAGTTGTCTGCGCCTACGAACTAGGCGGCATCTTTGACAAATTTTGCGAACTGATGCTCCAATTTTCATAGTTTTTATTTGTTATCTTTTTTTTTTTGTTGAATTCACTGGGAAGAAATAAGACTCATCTCTTTATTTTATTGGAATCAATAATTTCCAAAGGGGTCCCAGAAAGAGAAAAATCACCCGAATCTGCCTAATCTTGGTTAGGCTTTGTGTCTTTGCTATCTCTTTCCTCTGCGGAATCGCCGCTCATTGGATTTGTGTTTTCTGGGTCCAACAATGATTTAGGAGAAGTGGGATCCTCCATTGCTTTATGATCATCTTTGGTTTGTTCTATCCCATCAGAGAATACTCGGGGACGGGGAAATCGATACACAATCCTTCCTCTTTTTGAATCAAACTCACTGATTTCGATCTTGACTCTATCCCCATGTACTACAAGTATATGATTACGACGTATATTGCCAGAGAGATAACCCAGAACGATTTGATTATTATGATCCAAACGCACGTGGAAAAGGATATCTTTGATCGGGTCCACAATGGTTCCTTCATACACAAGTCGTCTTTTCCTGTTGTTATCTTTTCTAGGAGTGCCACTCTTGTTTTTTTTCATAAACAACATGGATTCGATTCATATTAATAAATTTTTGGATGTACAAAATCACTTGAAACTGATAGAATTAATGATTTCTAATTCGAATATTCTCTTTTGTATTTCTGACAGCTTTCTCTTTTATATTTTTTTCTATTTTTATGAGGATTACCATACATAACACAAAATCTCTCCTCCAATTCTTTGAAGTCGAGCTTCTCGATCTGTCATTATACCCCGAGAAGTAGACAGAATTACAATTCCTATTCCGCCTAAAATCTTAGGAATTCGTTGATATTTTGAATAAATTCGTAGACTAGGTCGGCTTATACGTTTTAAAAAAGTTCTAGTTCTATATATTCCTTTTTGAGTCTTTCTATATCGTAGAGTTAAAATCAAGAAATTTTTTTGATTTTCTTGGTGTTTTCGAACATTTTCAATAAAACCTTCAGTTAAAAGTATTTTAACCACGCTTTCCGTAATATTTGTAGATGGTATTCGAACAGTTTCTTTTTTAGCCATGTCAGCATTTCTTATCAAAGTTATAAGATTGGAAATAGTGTCTTTACTCATGACGAACTAAGCTTATGGATTCTCGCTAATTGTTATGTAATCAACATGTTTTATTTTTTTTTCATTCGAGAAAGAATATATACCTGAGAAACAATCCAAGAATTTCATCTATTTCAAATAGATGATACCCAATAAGACTAGAAAATATATATATTTTCTAGTCTTATTTACTAGTGTTTATAATACATCAGGAGCTAATGAAAGGATTTTAGTAAAACGAAATTTTCTCAATTCTTCAGTGATTGCACCAAAAATCCTAGATCCCTTTGGATTTCCTTTTTGATCAATGATAACTGCTGCATTGTCATCGTATTTTATTATCATACCATCTTCGCGTTTCAATTCCTTACGTGTACGTACAACTACAGCTCTAATTACTTCTGATTTTTCTAGAGACATATTGGGAACTGCTTCTTTGATTACAGCAACAATGACATTACCAATTTGAGCATATCGTTGATTACTCGCTCCTATGATTCGAATACACATCAATTTCGAGCACCGCTGTTATCTGCTACATTCAACATGGTCTGAGGTTGAATCATATGTTTTTAATTTCAATTTTTGAATTTCAGTACAAAAAGATAAAAAAAAAGAAGAAAGAAATATTTTCTTTCCATAAAATAGAAATCTACACTTGCTTTTTAATCTTGAATACCTTATTTTTTGGTTTTCTTCTATATTTCTATTCTGAAATAAGAAATTGAGTTTGTATAGGCATTTTGTGAGCAGCTATTGAGATCGCTCTTCTAGCTACAGGTTCTGATACTCCACCCATTTCATAAAGTATTCGACCTGGTTTAACAACGCATACCCAATATTTTGGATCTCCTTTACCTGAACCCATGCGTGTTTCCGTAGTCCTAAT
This sequence comes from Rhynchospora pubera, assembly GCA_028095005.1. NCBI lineage: Eukaryota > Viridiplantae > Streptophyta > Magnoliopsida > Poales > Cyperaceae > Rhynchospora > Rhynchospora pubera. The sequence continues at coordinate 24,177 of JAMFTS010001077.1, read as the reverse complement.
TGTAACAGGTTTGTCGGGAAATATACGTACCCATATTTTTGCCCCACGACGCACATATCGTGTTATTGCCCTTCGCCCGGCTTCTATTTGTCTAGCTGTAATCCAGGTAGGTTCAAGTGCTTGAAGAGCATATCTGCCAAAAGATATCGAATTACCTCGACGAGATACTCCCTTCATTCTTCCTCTATGTTGTTTACGAAATCTAGTTCTTTTTGGGTTATAGTCGATGGTGAAATCTCATCTCTATTGCAAAACAGGACATGAGAGTTTCTTCTCATCCAGCTCCTCGCGAATAGGAATAAAAGGGTTCAATTTTGATTATTCAATCATTGAATTGAATTCAATTTTTTTTTCAATAAAATCAGAATAGTTTGATACAAAAAAATATACAAAAAAAGAAAGCCAAGGTGTGTGTTCATTTATTTCTATTTAATAGAATACACATAGAATATGATGTTTGTTTTATAATGAATCTTTTCTTTTCTGATTTTGATTTCTATTGAATGAATTGTGTTCAAATATTTTGATTCCGTGAATCAATAGGTATTTCGCGGGCGAATATTTACTCTTTTCTCTTTCATTTTTTTCTTTCATTCGTAAGTTTCATTCATGACTTTCAGAAAAATTGAAATTTTTTTTGGTTTGTTCCGCCATCCTACCTAATGAATTCTTAGAATTTGTTTTAAATAGAATTCTATAAAATCACAGGTTCTGTCGTTCCCCTAGCTTCTCTATTCATGATTAGGCCCAAACTCTACAATGGAGCTTTCAACAAAATTTGTTTTCAAGTTAATTTCCTTAGTTTTATTAACTCCAGACTCTTTATTCTTTGTTATTTTATTCATATTTCTCTTTTTTCTTTATTTTTGAATTGGATATTTGATTAAGAATAAATGAAAAAATTTGATGCTTTGTGACACTGCTTTTTCTTTTAGTAATTTATAGACCATACATAATGGGATTATATAACATGGATATTTTGTTCTTTCTTTCTATCAGCCTTCCTTTTATCCACACCCCCTTTAGTTTGACTTAGCAAAATCGGATTTTTTCTCTATGAATTAGAAAATAAAGAAGAGATTTCAGTTGCTACAAATATATGATTTATTCATATAGTGACTGTTTGGGGGGATCTTGATAATACGAAGCAATAAGTTGGTTTTTAGTTTTTTTACCTTGAAATAGAAACAAGTTTTGAGTAAGGGTTAGTTGATTTTTTCAGCCCCCGCTTGAAAATGTTAAACTTTTCAATTTGAAAGAAAAAACTAACGAATCACACACTAAGCATAGCAATTATACTAAATAAAAAAAATCAATGAAATTATTATTTAACCCTAACTAATTCGAACTGCTTGTTTCTCTTTAATGCAAAAGAATCCATGAAAGAATTTGTCTTTTTTTCTTCTATCATTGCTATCAAATAGAAAGAAAAAGTAAAATATATATATATATTTGTTTGCAACTTTTCTTTCTCTACTTTCTAAATATCCAAATTTTTAGGCCTAGCACTCCATAGATTGTTTGAATTGTATGAGAACCATAATCTATTTTGCTACAAATTATTTGTAGGGGAAGTTTACCTTCTCTTTTACCTTCTTTACGTGCAATATCTTTTCCATCGATACGACCTGCGAGTTTTACTTTTATTCCTTTTGTATCTGTTTTTCTAGCTAAATCAATAGCTTGTGCCATTGTCTTTCTATAGGGGACTCTATTTTTTAATTGTAAGGCTATATATTCTGCAAGAAGATTAGGTTGTCTATAATGTATTTCAGCTTTTTCGAGGTGAACAGTGATTTTTCTGGGGCTGGGGTATACAGAATAAAATTCTTGTTTTTTTATATTTTCCCGGAAATGGGCCAATGTGTTTTCTTTGAGTAAGAATTTTGGCACGAATCCGCTATATATTTTTATTCGTATAAATGGTTTTTGTATTTTATTTGCTTGTTTTTCAATTTTTATTCGTACAATTCCTTCGAAGCCTAAGGGAGGTATTCGAATGTTTTCATATTTTGTATTCCTTTGGTTTACTTCTTTGACAACCATTTGGTAATATTTGTTGAGCCTATATTGTACATAATTCTTGAAAAAATCTCGTATTTTTTGATCTTCTTGTATACCCGTAGCATATTTTTTTGGTTCTTCGAACCAAATAGAATGATGACTTTGGGTTGTACCAAGTCTGAAACAAAGTGGATTTGTTTTTTGTCCCATAATTCCTCCCTATTTTATTTTTTTATCCATATTTTTGGAATTTCATAGGAATCTAAATCTTAGATTGATCTAAGAAAGATTTCGGTTTTTCCTTTAGTACGATTGTTATATGACACGTGGTTCTTTTTATTGGAAAACTATGTCCTTGAGCACGGGGTCTTGCCTTTTTTTTAATAGCACCTCTATTGACTTCGGCTTTACTAATGAATAAATCCGCTTCTTTTAAACCCATATTATGATTTGCATTTTTTGCTGCAGAATAAATTAATTTAGAAATGGGATAAGATGCTTGATAAGGCATGAAATATAGTATTATAAGTGTTTCTTGATAAGAACGTCCACGAATTTGATCAATGACTCTTCGTGCTTTGGAAACAGAAATATGGATATGTTGAGCTAAAACCTTTACTTCTTTACCTGAAGTTAAACTCGAGTTCTTTTTCATAGGATTTTCCCCTAGCTTTTTCCAATTTTTCATAAGATCTCCTTAATATTTGTTTGATCCCTATTTTTTTTTATTCTTCATTACAGATTTTTTTATCGTTATCGTTTCTTGCATCTCTCGCGAAATTCCGTGTAGGCGCGAATTCTCCCAATTTGTGATCTATCATAGATTCTGTTATATAAATAGGTATATGTTCCTTTCCATTATGAATACCGAATGTATGGCCAACCATTGAGGGTAGAATGTTAGATGCCCGAGACCAAGTGACTATTATTTCTTTCTCCTTCCCCATTTTGATTTTTTCCATTTTTTCGAATAAATGATTAGCTACAAATCTTTTCTTTTGATTAGCTACAAATCTTTTCTTTGGATTAGCTACAAATCTTTCCTTTGGATTAGCTACAAATCTTTCCTTTGGATTAGCTACAAATCTTTTCTTTGGATTAGCTACAAATCTTTTCTTTGGATTAGCTACAAATCTTTCTTGTTGACCTATCACAGCTGATTACTCCTTTTTTGACATGGTAAAGATTGGCATTCTATGTCCAATATCTCGATCTAAGTATGGAGGTCAGAATAAATACAATAATGATGAATGCAAAAAAGAGAAAATCCTTTAGCTAGATAAGGGGCGGATGTAGCCAAGTGGATCAAGGCAGTGGATTGTGGATCCACCATGCGCGGGTTCAATTCCCGTCGTTCGCCCATCCCATCGAATTTTGGAAATTCGATTTGGAATGTTCCTATTTACGGCGACGAAGAATCAAACTATCACTATATTTTCTCCTTTTCCTACTTTTTCTTCCAAGCGCAGGATAACCCCAAGGAGTTGCGGGTTTTTTTCTTCCAATTGGAGCTTTTCCTTCACCGCCCCCGTGGGGATGATCCACAGGGTTCATAGCTGCTCCTCTTACTACAGGACGCTTACCTAGCCAACACTTCGATCCAGCTCTACCCAAACTTTTTCGGGTCACCCCAACATTACCCACTTGTCCGACTGTTGCCAAGCAGTTTTGGGATATCAAACGAACCTCCCCAGATGGTAATCTTAATGTGGCCGATTTACCCTCTTTTGCAATCAGTTTCGCTCTAGCACCTGCTGCTCTAGCTAATTGTCCGCCCTTTCCATGTTTGAATTCTATGTTATGTATGGTCGTGCCTAAAGGCATACCGGTTGAAGTAGATTCTTCTTTTTTATCAAAAAAAACCCCTTCCCAAACTGTACAAGCTTCTTCCAAAGCATACGGCTTTCTAGATGTATATGATGATATCGAAAAAAATAGATCTTTTCATCGTATAATGAAGTATCACATGAGTGGATATATAGGAATCCTAATCTGCCGAATCATTCATGTTATCATCTTCTACATCCTAGGTCTTTCCGTTCCGTCATCTGGCTTATGTTCTTCATGTAGCATTCAGACCGAATGACTCTATCAAATTACGTCGATACTTCCACATATTACGGGTAACGTAGGAGACATCTCTTCGGGGGATCTTCATTACCACTGCTTAGCTTTCAATTCGCCTCTGACCATCAAATGAAATGTGAATAACCCGTCCTCCTCTCTTTGAAAGAAGAGGCGCTTCCGGTTCGGTACGTGCTTCAAACAATTTTCTCCATATTACCATATCTCTAGAGTCAATAATTCTCTATTAGAAACTACTGAACTCAATCACTTGCTGCCGTTACTCAACAGTTTTCTGTTGAGGTCTATTCCATAGAGGTACTCCAATTGAATCAGTGATCGATTTCTAGGTTTTGTCGTAAACCTAATTGGTTACTTCCAATTACGTAAATCAATAGTTCAAACCGCACTCAAAGGTAGGGCATTTCCCATTGATATAGGAACTTCTGCACCAGAAACAATGGTATCTCCAATTATAGCCCCTCTGGGATGTAAAATATATCTCTTCTCACCATTCCCGTAGTGTATAAGACAAATGTATGTATTTCGATTAGGGTCGTATTCTATGGTTACGATTCTACCAGATATGTCTTTTTGATTCCGTCGAAAATCGATTTTACGGTATAGACGCTTATGACCCCCCCCTCTATGCTTTGCGGTAATGATTCCTCTGACATTACGACCTTTACTACAACGATGCCGTCCATAGATCAGATTATTTCGTGGATTGGATTTCATTTGACTGTCTACAGCTCCATTGCGTGTACTTGGACTAGAAGTTTTGTATAAATGTATCGCCGTGTTATTAAGTATTTTTCTTGAAGTTCTTTTCTTTAGAATCTCTAGAAGAGGTGGAATAGAATAACCTGATGGAAGCGTAATGATCATATGCCTGTAATGGATTGCATGTCCCATAATAGGTCTCTTCGACCCTTTCGGGGTAGTCGATGGCTATTCATAGCCATTACCTGAACACCAAAGAAGAGTTCAACCCAATACTTACTTGATTTCTGTCTTAGTTGATCCTGATTCGGCATTAGAAGTATGTATATTGATTCTTCCCCAATAACCGAAGACTTTTTCCTGTAACTACTCCATATTTGATTCCATCCATAACTCCAATTTCTTCCCTATGAGTCCCAGTATTGATCAGGATTCGAGTTCTTAATCTTCCTATGTTATGGTATGAATATACCATATTCAATTCGTTATGGATGGATGATGAGATCCCATCCATAGAGAGCCAACTTATTGAACATTCCCATTAGGGTGCATCCAGTAGGAATTGAACCTACGAATTTGCCAATTATGAGTTGGGTGCTTTAACCATTCAGCCATGGATGCTGAATCTAAGAGATATTATCATAATCTAAAAGATGTATGATCATAATCATACACATTGGATCAAAAACGGGGTCAGAGGGATCAAAAACCGCTAATTCGTATAAAGCCATCGAACCGGCCCAACCAGCAACTAGAGCTGTGTGCATTATATGAACAGAAAGCAATCGACCGGGATCATTCAATACGACAGTATGAACACGATACCAAGGCAAACCCATGGAAATACTCCTTAAGAGAAATAGAAACTATGTCACTTTATTTTATCGCATTAAACTCAAAAGACTATATACTGTGTACCTCACCTTTTTGCAGTAGATTCTGTATCAGAAAGGGCTCATTTTGATTTCATCCCATTGAAAATCAAAATAAGGGAACAACTCCGTTCGTAAGAACAAAGAGAAGCAGATCTATTCAGTCCAAGGCGCATCGGAAGATTGCATTTTTATAGTTAAACTGATCCATCGAATGGATCAAATATTAAGTGAATATTTTCACATTTTTTTATTTTTCTTTTTTTTTTTTATAGTGTAGGAGGAGCATGAAAAATTCCAAATTGAGTATTTCGAAGTTGCAAGACGTAGTCGAAGTCTTTGTTTCAGACTACATTTTGAACAGGGTGATAATCTTTCACTTATGTTCGTTTATGGTTATGCTTAGTACGAAACTCATTACTAACGACGAATGGTTACAGAGGGTCGATTTTTGGTTATCTAAGCGAAAAGATGCAAAAAGTGTTACTCCAGTTAACACTAAAACTATCTCTTTTAGTGAAAATTGTTTTCGGCGCAGATATGTCTTCTATGGACATATAGAAGAGGGTAGAGAAGCACAATTGTATAAAAATTGTGCAAGAACTTCACGTGCACACGCTCGTTTAAACGGAATCCTTTTAGATCAACTTTGTGAATTTCTTGTTCAATTCAAGAATGAACAAATGAGTCTGAATGAGATGACTGAGCGTTTTCGAAAAGAGCTTAGTGCAGCGATTATAAATCGCTGCATATACTTTGAACACAAAGTAGAGCTTTATGATATTAAAGTAGAGCTTTATGATATTTTCACTTTAGTCGATCTTTTTGTGGACATTAACGCCGACTTAGGATTGTGCAATTTGTTTTCTGAAATTATAGAAAATGCAAAATTGGATCAATCCATTAACCAAACCATCAATAGATCTTTGAAAATGGAAATATGCTATCCATTCGATAGTATCTTTCCACCCTTCTTAATCAATTTTTGTAGGAGCAAAAATCTCCTTTTTAAAATAGTGCTTTTAACTTTTCTTTGTTCCGAAGAGCGCATTTCGATCGACGAGTTTATATCTTATCTTGAAAAGCTTTACGAAGCGGAATTCGTTCCATTGATAGAGGCCAGTAATCTGGCTAACGGGCCCCGCCAAATTCAGAACAGGTTTTTAGAACCTGGGCACAATAATTCTATTCACACAATACAATTTTATAACCTTGCGAAGTCTTATTGTATTGATGAATTGAATATGATTCAGGTACAGTTGAAACGAATCCACTCTAATATGGCCGGGTTACGAGCCGGCCTTCATTTGTGCTCCAAGGAGCAAGTGTTTTTGTCTTGTAAAAGCGATTTGAGAGTCTACATGAAGTCTTATTGCAAACAATTCAAAAAAATCAAAGAAAATTTTGAAAAAAATCGCGAAACATCGGACATATTTGATTACTTTATTCAAACGCATGTCGATTTCGCGATATGCATTCATATATTCGAAATTATGAATGCTACGATACGATGGAATGATCCAGGTTGGTTGGATTCATCGTCTGAAGATAATTCAGACGATGATTGGAGTGATCTGATCAAGTTTGGTATTGGAATTAAGAAAAAAAACTTTGATCCACCAAAAATCCCGGGTTCAGGGAGGTAAATGTTTGAGAAAAGGTCAAATTTTAGCAGACGGTGCCGCTACAGTTGGTGGGGAACTCGCTTTAGGGAAAAACATATTGGTAGCTTATATGCCATGGGAGGGTTACAATTTTGAAGATGCAGTACTAATTAGCGAACGTCTGATATATGAAGATATTTTTACGTCTTTTCACATTCGGAGATGTGAAATTAAGACTTATGTGACTGAAAGAATCAATGATTCAAATATTAAACAATCAGTGAAGAAATATTACCTAATTTTCTAATCAACAACCAATACCTAAAAAATAGAAGTCAAAATGAAAATCATCATCAGCATTTTTTGTAGTAAAATAAGGATAACATTAATACTCTTCATAATAATCTTAAAGAAAAGTAGGAACTCTATGAAAAAAAAAAAGAAAAATACAGCACATGATTGGATATCCAGCTGGATCTTGGACTGGAGAGAGATATTAAGAGAGATCAAGAAATCTCACTCTTTCATAGACATTTTTTTCGACCAAGAACGCTTTATGAGACTCTTTGACTCCCGAATTTTGGGTATCCTATTTTCCAAAAATTCCCAGGGTTCAGGAAGCAATCGATATTTAACCAAAACAGGTTTAATAACTCGAGATTCCAGGATCAAAAATGTAGTAAAACGTGTCCATGGTGTCGTCAAAAATGTGGTAAGGGGTGTGATGCTACTTGTACTAGGGGTCTGTTTATGTCGTCTTCAAAATCGAAATATAGTTGAACGAAAAAATATCTATTTGAGGGGGTTTCTTCCTATACCTATGAATTCGGTTGGATCTAGAGAAGAATCTTCTAATATTAATAGATTTGTAATTTCGCTTTTGTATCCTCCAAAAGGATCTTCTAATCAATCCATACATCATTTCGATTCCATTAGAAATGAGGATGTGGAACGAACAGAGATAGAATCAGGTCGATTCCCGAAATTTCTTTTTGGATCTTCCTCAAAGTTCCGGCTATCCGCAGAAGGTGAAAAGCGGATGAATAATAATCTGCTTCCGGAAGAAATCGAAGAATTTCTTGGGAATCCTACAAGATCCATTCATTCTTTTTTCTCTGACAGATGGTCAGAACTTTATCTGGGTTCGAGTCCTACGGAGAGGTCCCCTGTAGAGAAGGCTCTTTGGAAGAGAAAATTGGGTGTTTCTTTTGTCCCCTTCAGGCGGCGATCGGAACATAAAGAACTGGTGGATCTATTCAAAATAATTAGGTATTTACAAAAAACCGTCTCAATTCATCCTATTTCCCCCGGGTATTCTATGATTCCGAAGGAGAAATCGAATGCAGAAGATCGATTTGCAGAAATGGTAAATCGATTCATTCTATCAATAACGGAGCCGAATAAGGATTCCATTGGAAAAGATAGTATGAATCATCGAACTAGGACGAAATCTACGATCAATCAACATTTATCCAATTGGGCAAAGAGTGAGAAGAAATGGTTCGACCCTTTTATTTGTCGAACCCAGAGATCCAGGAATGGGTATCCTGATGCATATAGCAAATGGTCGAATGAGTTCCAGAATCTCCAGGAAGATTTCCTGGGATATTTCTCTTCGAAACAGGAGAAGCTTCAAGTAGTCTTCGATCAATTACGAGATTTACGAGATCAATTACGATGCCATATCACTGATTTTTCGAGTTATTGGGATTTGATTGATTGGTCCGAAATTTTCGACATATACGAATTCACTTTCACTAAGTTATTTCTTGTCCTTTTGCCCATGGCACGTCTCTTTTTTCATAAGTTACTTAAGTTACTTATCTTTTTTCCTAAGTTTTTGTACTGGTTATATCCCCGATTCTCTGTACATATCGGGAATATCGCCATTCATAGTTCTGAGATGTACATTTATGAATTGAAAGATCCGATCCAGGAGAAGTCGTTCGAACCACTACGTCTTCAAATCGTTCTTTTGAAGAAATTGAAACCCTTCTTATTGAACGATCATAATACTTCTCAAAGATTGGACGATCATAATACTTCCCAAGGATCGAAATTATGGATCAATGAAGAAAGAATATTCCCATTTTATTTCAACGAAATATCAAAGTGGATGATTGACTCATCCCATAGTAGAAAGAATCGCATGAAATCCTTTGATAACACGGATTCCTATTTCTCCATCATACCCCATGATCGAGACAATTGGCTGAATCCCGTGAAAGCATTTCATAGAAGTTCTATGATATCTTCTTTTTATAAAGCAAATGGACTTCGATTTTGGAATGATCTACATCACTTTTGGTTCTGGGTCTCTTGTAAGAAAAGATTTCCCTTTTTTGTGGAAAAAATTCGTATCAATAATGAGGATCTTACATATCGAAAATTCCTCAATATCTCATTTATTCGCAACAAAATAGTTTCTTTGTACGTCGGTCAAAAAAAACATTTTGTTTTGAGTCTTTCTGCAAGGGTATCTGACATAAACATACCTCAGGATCAGGATTTTCCAAAAAGTAGCGACAAAAGAGAGAACTTGTACAAATCTTTCATGTATAAATTGTATCAAAAATTCTATAATAGATTCTATACATCTTTCATTTTTCCAAGAACTCTTTATGCAATTCAATCCGATCCAGTCGTTTTTAGAGCTAGTTCCTCGATCGCGGACCTTTTAAGACCAATTCAATCTGATCCAGTCGTTTCTAGAGCTAGTTCCTCGATCGCGGACCTTTTTAGATTGGAAAAAACTTTTTGGCAATCTTTTTCAGATATGAATCGATCTGATTCAAAAATGAAGAACTTGCATCAGTATCTCAGTGTCAATTCAAACATGGACTGTGGATCAAATCCATGTTCTGAGAAATCTTTACCATCCGGAAAGAAGGAAAAAAGGAGTCTTTTTGGTTTTCGAAGTAAAAAGAAATACGTTAAAAAAAGAAATATCAAAATAATCAATAAAAAAAAACTTTTTTCTGTAAAACTTTTCGAAGGGAATATTGAAGAAAATATTATTTACTTAGAATGGACTATTTACAAAGAATGGCTGCTCACGATCTTTACTACGAGCGGGTTCAAATATTTCAGATTCATCCTTTCCGAGATTTTTTCCTATTTTATATTCCCAACCGTGATATCCAAAATTCAAGATATTCTGGATATACCATGGGTATATCTTGAGAAGATTTTGATGAAATGGACTCTGATAAGTGAGAAGATTTTGATGAAATGGACTCTGATAAGTAAGAAGATTTCAAATCTTCATTTAGTACAGCTACTCCGAAAAAAGACTAATCTGTCTCGAACAAAGACTGATTCTTTTAATGGGTCTTCTCCTTTTCTTTCTTGTACATTTTCATTATTCTTCTCATATAGGAATAAGTCATTGATATCGGCTGAGTTCCTCTTTTCAATTCTTTTCCTTCTTCTTTTTGCTGGATATCTCGCTTGTAGAGGTCTTACCTTCATTTGCAAAACCTGTCGTCAGTTATTTCTAGATTTTGAAAAGATCAAATCTTGGGCAAATCCATCATGCTTCATGGAGTTGGAAAAACTTAGGGATAGGTATCCTATATCTTCTTTCAGGTCAGAGAATTTAGAGGATCCCTTTCCAGTTATTTTCCAGGATCCCATTGGATTTATAGAGAATCCCCGTCCAGTTATTGCTATTCTGCAAAAATACTATGTTATTCTGGAAGAATACATAGGAGAATTCTTCAATTTTCTGATAGAACTAGGATACCTACTACTTTTTCAGGAAGAATCTGAGAATCGAAATCGGATCGATTTGCTCATCTCTTATCTCACCTATCGCATAAGTTCTTTCATAAGTCTCATCCCAAATAATTTCATCAATCAAATCATTTTTTTTATAAATACGAGACATCTAAGTCCTACAAGTATAGAGATGTATTCATTGATAAGGAAAAGAAAAAAGGTGGGGAACTGGGATGATGAAATAGAATCCTGGGTGGCGGACACCGATTGGGTTGATGATCAAGAAAAAGAATTTGTGGTTCAGCTCTGCACCTTAAGTACAGAAAAAAGGATTAATGAAATTCTATGGAGTTTGACTCAGAGTAATCTTTTAGATGAAATAGTGGAACAACCTGGATCCAATTATTTACGGTACTTATTTGAAATGCAGCAAAAGGATCTATTGAATTATGAGTTCAATAAATCCTGTTTAGCGGAAAGACGGATATTTCTTGCTTATTATGAGACAATAACCTCGTGGGGGACTTTTCATTTGTCATCTCGTCCAACCCCCTTTTCGCTTCGCTTAGCCCCGTACCCTTCTAGGAGTGTTTTAGTGATAGGTTCTATAGGAATTGGGCGATCCTATTTGGTCAAATCCCTAGCGAAAAATTCTTATCTTCCTTTCATTAAGATATATCCGCTCGAGTACCGGTATTTATACGATTACGATTGCGATTTTTACGAGGCGTCTTTTTGGTCTTTTTTGGATGGTGAATCATATTGGGTTGGAGGTGAATTCGACGACTGTGAGGATGAGGGTATTACTTCTATTCCTTTTGATGTTGATGATTTTGATGTTGATGATAGTGGCGATATTGCTAAGAATATTAATTTTGATAAGATTCTTTTCAATATGACACAGGATAGGCTAACTAGCAATAACCCATTTTATTGGGATATGACCGTGCAATTCGATTTGGCAAAAACAATATCTCCTTGTATAGTATGGATTCCAAACATTCATGATCTGGATCGGGATGAGTTGAGGTATTTATCCCTCCATCTAGAAGAGAGCTCTCTTTCCAATTCCAAGGATCGTCAAAGATGTTTTACTAGAAATATTCTAGTTATTGCTTCGACTCATATTCCCCGAGAAGTGGATCCCGCTCTAATAGGCCTGAATAAATTTAATACATTCATTAAGATACGAAGGCTTACTATTCCAGAACAACGAAGGTACTTCCGGATTCTTTCATATACTAGGGGATTTGGCTTGGAAAATCAAATATTCGATAGTAAGAAATTTGGGTCTATAACCATGAGTTCGAATGCACAACATCTTGTAGCACTTAACAATGAGGTCCTATCAATTAGTATTACACAGAGGAAATACATAATAGAAGAAACGAATTCAATTCGATTCGCTTCTTTTAGACAGACTTGGGATTTTCAAACTCACATAAGATGGTTTCAGGATCATAGGATCTTTTTGTATCAGATAGGAAGAGTTTTTGCACAAAATATATTTCTAAGCAATTTTCCCATAGATCCTATATATATCTATATGCAGGACCCTATCGCGAGGAATAAAATATGGAGTTCTTATTTGTACAAATGGTACGTCGAACTTGAAACAAATTTGAAGAAAATAACGATACTTCTTTATCTTTTGAGTTGTTCTGCCGGATTGGTCACTCAAGATCTTTGGTCTTCACCCGGACCCGATGTCAAAAATTGGATCACTTCTTCTGAATTTCTTGAGAATGATTCTCAGCTAGTTCAGAACCTATTAGAATTAGAAGGCTTTCTGGTGGGATGCTCATGGATAGAAAAAAATAGCAGTGAGACATTACTTCTTCGGTCCGAACCAAAGAATCCGTTAGATATGATGCAACAGAATTCTTTTTCTACCCGTTATCGTAGTAGATTGAGAAATGAAATAGAAATAAACGAATCGGAGTTTGAAGAAGAGCATGAAGCCGTGAACCCGCAGAAGATAGAGAACGATTTCTTCAATGAAAATCAAATAGAAATAGACATAGTCCGGTCTCCTAGAATATTTCGCTATATATTTGATAATCTCGAAATTGAGAATATCAAAAAGCTTATAAAATCGGGACTTCCTTATTGGGCCGAGTCATTTCAGGGCAACTGGCCTTTTTATCTTGAGGAAGATCAGCTTCAAGAGGAGGAGCTTCAAGAGAATGATTCGGAGTTCTCGGAGAATGAAACAATTCAGCACCAGAAACAAGACAGATTTTCAAAAGAACAAAGCTTTTTTATAATAAACCGATTTATTTGGGAACCTTCGGAGCCATTCTTTCTCGTAGTCATATACCTGTACTTTTGGCTTTCACCTCGAGAATTTTTTTCAGATGATCATTTAGATGAGAAGAGTCCTGACCTAAATAAGCATCCTTCTTCATATATAGAAGAAGACAGTTGGTTCCATAAGGGAGAAAAGTACTACGAATTGTTGGGGCGTCGTCAGAGATGGCAAAGAAGACTTAGAATCAATAGTTCCTTATCTAAAGGATCTTTCTCCTCTCATATTCTGTTCGAGAGTTATCAGTATTTAGCGAATCTGTTCCTATCTAACGAAAGGCTATTGGATCAAATGACCAAAATATTGTTGAGAAAGAGATGGCTTCTCCCGGAGGAAATGAACCATTTGATTTGTGGAACAGGAGAAAGATTTCCCATTCCTTATCCGTAAAGATATGTAGCCATGAAAAAGGGAAAAGGCCTAGCGTGGAAGAGGATTGGCCGGGTGGTTGGTAGAGTCGTGGAAACACTTGTTTATTCGATATTTTGGACCTTAGTTCATACAAGCATAAATTTCAATCTTAGATCAAAGCACTATGTACGGATGATATAAACTGCCTAAACAAGAATTCCTTTCTTGTTTAGGCGAACAACCAGAGTAGAAAAACAGAGTAGAAAAACGGATTCATTCGGATCGACATGAGGGTCCAACTCCATTGGATTGCCAGAATCCATCTTGTATATTTGAAGCAGGTTGACCCCCGTGCTTCTCTCATGGTACAACCCTCTTCCTGCTGAGCTGAGCCCCTATCTCCTCGGCCCACAGAGGAAAAATGTAAGGCTGGTGCTCAAAATTCATTACGGAAGAAAGGACTCACAGAGCCAGGATCACTAGGGGGATCACTAACTTCTACTAAAACGAATACTAATATAATAGAAAAGAACTCTTTTTTCTGTATACTTTCCCCGGTTCCATTGCTACCGCGGGCTTTACGCAATCGATCGGATCGTATAGATATCCCTTCAACACAACATAGGTCATCGAAAGGATCTCGGACAACTCACCAAAGCACGAAAGCCAGAATCTTTCCGAAAGTTGATTCCTATTTCAAGAGTGCATAACCGCATGGATAAGCTTACACTAACCCGTCAATTTTGGATTCAATTGGGGATTTTCCTTGGGAGGTATCCGGAAGAAATTGGAATGGAATAATATAGATTCATACAGAAGAAAAGGTTCTCTATTGATTCAAAGGGTATACCTATGGGATAGAATAAGAAAAATCGAAATGAAATGAAAGAATCCAGGAAAAAAAGGAAATCGAAAAAAGGAAATAGAACAAACAAATAAGTAGAAGATCGAAGAGCTCTCAAAATGACAAAATTGAAACTCAAAAAGGATCCTTCTTTCTAATTCTCTAAGGATGAGAGGCAAAGGGATTTCTATCGAGAAAGAGTTCTTGTTCTTATTTAGATAGAAGATCGTGATTTGATCCGCATATGTTTCGTAAAAGAGAAATCTTTTCCTTTGATCATAAATGAAAAGTCTTCAATTGGAATATGAAAACGTGACTGAATTGGTCTTAGTTACTCTTCGAAACGGAGTGGAAGAAGGGAAGAAATTCTCGAACGAAGAAAAGGATCCAATTACTTCGAAAGAATTGAACGAGGAGCTGTATGAGGTCAAAATCTCATGTACGGTTCTGTAGAGTGACAGTAAGGGTAACTTATCTGTCAACTTTTCCACTATCAACCCCAAAAAACCAAACTCTGCCTTACGTAAAGTTGCCAGAGTACGATTAACCTCTAAATTTGAAATCACTGCTTATATACCAGGTATTGGCCATAATTTACAAGAACATTCTATAGTATTAGTAAGAGGAGGAAGGGTGAAGGATTTACCCGGTGTGAAATATCACATTGTTCGAGGAACCCGAGATGCTCTCGGAGTAAAGGGTCGTCAACAAGGGCGTTCTAGTGCGTTGTAGATTCTTATCCAAGACTTGTATCATTTGATGATGCCATGTGAATCGCTAGAAACATGTAAAGTGTATGGCTAACCCAATAACGAAAGTTTCGTAAGGGGACTGGAGCAGGCTATCATGAGACAAAAGATCTTCTTTCTAAAGAGATTCGATTCGGAACTATTAGATGTCCAGGGTCCAATATGAAAATCATTTCAGAGGTTTTCCCTTACTTTGTCCGTGTCAACAAACAATTCGAAATACCTCGACTTTTTCAGAACAGGTCTGAGTCAAATAGCAATGATTCGAAGCACTTTTTTTACATTCAACTATGTATTTCGGAAACCTAAGGACTCGATCGTATGGATATGTAAAATACAAGATTTCCAATCCTAACAGGAAAAGGAGGGAAACGGATACTCAATCTCAAGTGAGTAAACAGAATTTCATACTCGATCTCATAGATCCATATAGAATTCTGTGGAAAGCCGTATTCGACGAAAGTCGTATGTACGGCTTGGAGGGAGATCTTTCCTATCTTTTGAGATCCACCCTACAATATGGGGTCAAAAAGCCAAAAAAAAAAAATTGATTCGTTTTTAGCCCTTATAAAAAGAAAACGGATTCTTTAACCTCTTTCACGCTCATGTCACGTCGAGGTACTGCAAAGAAAAAAACTGCAGAATTCGATCCAATTTCTTGTAGTCGAGTCGTTAACATGTTGGTTAACCGTATGATGAAACACGGAAAAAAATCATTGGCTTATCAAATTTTCTATCGAGCCGCGTTAGATATTGAAAAAAAGACAAAAGAAAATCCAGTATCTATTTTACGTCAAGCAATACTTAGAGTAACTCCCAGGGTAGGAGTAAAAACAAGAAGAGGAAAAAACGGAAAGACTTATAAAGTCCCTGTTGCAATCCCACTTCCACAAGGAATATTACTTGCCATTCGTTGGTTATTAGAAGCATCCCGAAAGCGTTCGGGTACAAGTATGACTTCACAATTAAGTTCCGAATTAATAGATGCTGCTTCAAAAAAACGTGGTAAGGCCATACGCAAAAAGGAGGAGACTCATAAAAGGGCAGAGGCAAGTAGAAGTTTTGCTCATTTTCGTTAATTCATGAACGGGATCTATGGATTTACATAGGTCCATGGATTCATACATCTCGATCGGAAAAGAATCAATAGAAAGAGAATCGGACGATATCTTTATCGAAACAAATAAAAAGGAAAAGAAAGATAAAACATAAATCATGATCAGCTAAGCCCCCGAGCGAGGGGGCTTGCTTAAGAATAGGAATCTTATGGAAATATCATGGAATCCGGTTTGATCCTATTTATTCATGGGGATTCCGTAAATATCCCATTCCAAAAATAGAAAGTTTGAAACAATGCAGTTACTAATTCATGATCTGGCATGTACAGAATGAAAACTTCATTCTCGATTCTACGAGAATTTTTATGAAAGCCTTTCAT